>RJWM01008426.1:0-72664 GCA_004363535.1 Dasyprocta punctata | reverse complement strand
CCCCTTGCAGGGATTGACATCTAAAATCCACATTAAATCATGTCCTTGCTCCCTCAAAGAGATTTTAAAATGTTAATTTTGCAAGGCTAAGTAAGGGAATATGTATTGTACTATAATAGTAACAGGTAAGAAAAGAAAAAAAAATGACATGAGCTTGATATGCCGCTGATGTCCCTTAGTAAAAATGTTCTTTTTTTTTCCCCATGACACCTCTTATTCTGGTTTACTCAACTTTGTTTAAAATTATTTTTGAACCACGTACATAATTCTGATCTCTGAAAAAAAAAAAGCACAGAAATGTTTACTTAGGAAAGGTGAAATAGAAAAATGTTTATTCACCCTCCTCCTCCCCAAGATAGCATTTATTCCTCGTTCAATCACCGTTCCTAACTCTACCTATTTCACATCTGAGGATCACAGAGCTGAATGGCATAACATGAATAACCATAGCCCACAGAAAGGGCCTTGTGACCGTGATACAGTGCAAACAGAAAGGAACATAAATATAGTGTTAATATCACTGTTTGTGGTCCCGCTCCCTCTTTCTTAGGAGACCTAGCGAAGCTAAAATGTACCAAGCGCTCCCCTAACACGAGTTGATGGAAAAGTCTACATCCAGGAGCGAGGGATGCTGGAATTGAGTTGTCAAGCTGTCCTGGATGTCTTGTACAAACTGAACAGGCCAATTTCCTGCAACGCTGCCTAGACCGAAGGCGCCTATCTCGCCTTTACAGTTGCTTCCTCCTAGCGAGATTATCCTGCTCCCGCCCCGGTGGCTTAGGCGCTACTCCGGCGTCTTTCTGAGGAGCCAATTCTAAGTAATAGTGCTGTGTTAATCCTCACCTTGGGACCAGCCGGGTGCACTTGGGAGCGACTCTTACCGTGCAATCGGAAAGCGACAGCTTTGTGTGCTGGGTGATAATTTTGAATCCTAGTGGTGATTTGATTTCACTGTTTTCCTCTTTGTGGCTGAAAACTCCTAGTTTTCCGGATGAAAAACTGGCAGGCTTTTCGAGGGGAAAAAAGAATTTTTTTTTTTTTTTTTTTTTTTTGACAACTTCTCCCACACAGCCCGAATTTCTTTACCTAATACTAACCTCCCTCCCAGGGTGGGGGTTGCTTGGCCACTCCGCCGTTCCCGCTCTGCCCTCCAGGTGGCAGCCGTGCCACACCTGAGAGGCTCCAGTGGCCTCTTCCCCGAATTCAAGTGTTAATGCAATTGACCAATCACTGCTAAGATGATGGGAGGTAATTGGGTAATTGTATTTTACTGATCACTAGCAGAGAAAGGGAAAGGGGAGAGAAAAAGGGGCAGAGGCGATCGGGAGACTGCGGTCCTAGAGGAGTTTGGGGGAGCTAAGACCCTAAAAGACAGGACAGAGCTTTGGTGGAGGGAAAGCCTGGCCCGGCAGAAGCAGCAGGAGCGCATGTATTTATTTGGGGGGAAGGAGGGGAGCGAAGAGAGGGAGGGAAGGAAGAGAGTTCACGGCCGTGGGGAGGCAGGGGGCCGGGCTGCGGCTGAGTAGGAGCCTCGAGGCGCCGCCGGGACCCGAGCAGCTGCGCCCGGACGGCCGCGCCCCCGCCCGGACCCCAGCTCCGCTCCGCGCCGGGACAACTTGTGGCTCCGCAGCGCGCCCCGCGCGGCCGGACCCAGAGCTGAGCCGCAGGTTCCTTCCCGAAGGAGGGCAGCAGCCGGCGCTGAGGCATTGATTTTTTTTTTTTTAACCCCCTTCGCACGTGTGTCTTTTCCCTTTTCCATCTTTTTTGCTTTTTTTTTAAATTTATTTTTCAAAATTTTTAATTTTTTTAATTTTAATTTTTTTTTTCATTTTCTTACACTCCCGCGGTCCCATCACTTTCTCCCTGTTGGAAATAAAAGCCCACTCTGAGCTGCACTCCGCTCCTCCTCGCCGAGGCGCCCCCGGATCCGCGAGGATGGAGCAGGAGGGGACCCGGGGGCCGACTGGGGCCACAGGCGAGCGAGGGCGGCGCGGGTCCCCCCCGTGACCCCGAGATCCCCGCTTTCGCGGCCCAGAGCGCGGACTCCGGCCGCACCTGGAGGATCCGGACCCGGGGCTGGGGCTGGGGCTGGGGGCGGGGACAGAGCCCGAGCCCCGCCAGCCTTAGGGGAAAAAAAAAAAAAAAAAAAAGAAAGTCTTGGAGGGGGGAGGCAATGGGTTTCTCCTGACAGCTGACGGAGCCTGGAGATTTTCCGCCCCCGCCGCCCGCGCTCGGTTTACCGTGAGATCCTGAAATTGCGGAGGGAAGGAGACGGCAGCCGGCCCGAGTTCGCGGGGGAGCGGGCAGGAAGGCGGCTCGCCCGGGCGGCTGAAATCAGAAATCCAATTGCGCACTGGGTTGTGATGAGAATCTAATCAGATCTCCGGCGGAGGGGCCGGCCGGAAGGAGAGCGAGTGGGGGGAGTTGATCCCCAAAATCTCCAAGGCAGGGGGGAGCAGCAGCGGAGGAAAGGAGTCGACGACGTAAAAGGAGACTTTTTTTTTGCTTTTTTTTTTTTTTTTTTTTTTTTTTTTCTGGTGGCGGTGGCTGTGGGGCGCTTTGCAAAAATGAAGGATGCGGGACGCTGCTCTCTCTTGGAGCTCAACGCAGAGGATAAACTGATGGTGCCAGCCAGAAGGAGGAACGAAGCTTTTTCTGGATCGTAACACAAAATGTGTGTATGGGCACCGAGGGAGCTTTGGAAAATGAAATAAACCCGTCTCAGCGCTGCGGGGGTTGGTGTGTTCCGATATAAATAAATAAGAATAAAATAGCTGTCCCCCCCCCGCGCCTCCCCTCCCCCCGCAAAATGATGATTGGAAATGGAGAAGCTCGGATCCACAAAGAAAAAGTATGCTTATTTTTCTCTGTAAAGACGAAAGTCCACCAAGGAGATATTTTTGGAGTGAAAAGTTTGGGGCTTTTTTTAGGAAAGTGAAAGACCTGATATGTGGTGTTTTTTTCCCCCCTTCTTCTTTTTCTTCTTCCGTTTTGAATTTCCCACAAGAGGAGGGGAAATTAATAATACATCTGCAAAGAAAATTCAGAGAAGAAAAGTTGACCGCGGCAGAATGAGGGGCATTGACTGGGGGAGAGAAAGCAGCAGAGCACTGTTGGATTTGTGCCTATGTTGACTAAAACTGACGGATAATTGCAGCTGGATTTTTCTTCATCAACCTCCGTTTTTTGTGTTTTTTTTTTCCTTTCTTTTTCTTTTTGGTGTCAAGATCATGTGTTTTCTCTTATTCTTAACCACCTGGATTTTCATGTGGATGTTGCTGTGATGAGTCTGAAATAGTGAGTGATCTTTCTTTTCTTATTTACTAATGAAGAAAAATGTTCGTTCATTTAGTGTTCTTATGCTCTTTCTCCCCTCTCCTTCCCCTTTCCTGTGGTTTACAGAGACCTGGCTCGCTGGGCCACCTAACGGGGACAGGGTGGCCCACGCGTTTGTTCCGTCAGGCTGGGTTCACCCATCAGCCCGTTTGCTATATAATAATGCAGGTTGCTGCATCCTGGGCAAATGCCTTTGCGAAGAAGGTTCGGCAGGAAAAGCAAAATCTCCCCCAAGAAAGCTGCTGCAGTGTGGGGTGCTTGGTGCTGTGTGATTGACACTGTAGGGTGCGTTTCAGTTACATGGAAGCCCAGGACTTAGAAGCAGGAGCAACGGATTGGAAATCTGAGAGACCCAATTTAAATGTCACCGTGCATACTGACATTGCAGATCAACAGAACGTGTGGCCACGAAAGTGTGATAAGAAAGCAGGCAGGTGAAGATGGTTCTGGCTGGTGGCTGGGTGAGCGGAGGGTGCGTGGGCAGAGGGGAGGACACTGGTGGAGAATCTCTTGCACATACGTGCCCCAGTGTGGTCTCCACATCACCAGGGTTTTTGCCAATGAAAGGAGGAGAACCCACTTCTCTCCAGCCCCACCCCCTCTCTAAAGGATGACTTCTTTGGATAACAGAGAGTCTCCACTTAGGTTGTAGAGGGCTTGGCCCATTGGGATTTCTCAGAAACCTTCCCAACACCAGGACCCAGCTCCTGAGAAAAAGGCTGAGATGCCTAGGGTAAGATGGGACCTTAGAAGCCACAGTGTAGGCTTATGTGTTCGGCAGTAATGCTTAGGAGGAGCTGGGCTTGTCAAGGGAAAGGGGTCCATAAAGAAAAAGAGAAAAGGAGAATGAAATGCTTGGGGACCCTGGGATACTACAGGAGAGCCTTATCCTTCCTGCGCAGTTGTTGGAGTCAGAGAGCTGGACTGTTTTACAGAACTCTTTTTTACCCTTCCCTATTTCTCTCTGGAGCCCTCCGTCAGAATCATAGACTCACATAACTTTAGAGCCTGAAGACTCCTTGGAGATTTCATGCCAGTGAAAGAGAGACTGAGGCCTTGGGAAACTGTAAATCTTTGGTTAATGGCCAAGCAGTGTGAGACAGGTGATGCACATAAGCCTCAGAGTAGCAGACAACTTTTGTATCGGAAGTGGGTAGGAGTCACAGGAGCGGGACCTATATAGCATGGCTGTCCCTGTCACCAGAGTTGTCATTTTTGTTAGGAGGAGGGCTTTGAGGAAGCCATAGCTGTCCCAAGAGTGTAAAACAAACTTCTGCCATTTCAGACCTCCAGAGCCATAAACTCCAACATTCTCTTCCTTCCTCCTTTTTCTTTCTTACCTTCTCTCCCAATTCTCTCTCTCCCTCTCCCTCCCTCTCCCTCTCTCTCTTTCTCCTTTCTTTCTCTCTTCCCTCGCTGTCTCTCTCTCTGCTCTCTTTCTATCTCTTTCTCTCTCTGTGTCTCTGTCTCTCCCAGTTCATGTAACTCTGACTTTAATTCTATTTTTAAAACACATCCCAAAGGAGATGAGAGGCCACTGTCTCTTGGGTCTCTTCTTAGTACTGGATGCATTTAATCCTGTGAGTGGTGGACCCTAGAGAGTCATTAAAGCACTGTGGAGTTAGATTTATGTTAGAGAAGTGATAATAGAAACCAGAAACATCCCGCTAAAAGCATCTGAGTCTGTTCTTTCCTTCACATCATCTATTCTTATCCATTTCATTACTCCTTAACTAAACTAGCTTACAGCTGAGCACTTCTCTAATTTATTTTTCTGGGCACATGTTTCCTGTTGGGACAGAGATCAGGCAATAAATTTACCAGCCTATGAATATAATTGTTCCAGGATTTTCCCCCCTAAGTTCCCTGATGCCTTCTGCATACTTTACCGTAATTCTGTGCATTTGGTTTGTTTCTTTGCTTGTTTACTTTGCTGTGTATGACCACTGTGAACTTACCATTGCTGGTCATAGAATAACTCAAGTTATATTAAATTTCCAATCAGCTGCAACTGAACCCAGCTGAGAGAAAAGGAAGAAGAAAAATATATCTACTGTGATACTTTTACCTAGTACTTCAGGCCCAGGCTGTTCCAAGTGGGTCAGGTCTTCCTTTTGGGGGAGATTTTGCTTTGTTTATCTTTTTTGACATCAAGATTTTCCCAATGCTACTCTAGTTAGATCTCCAAGTACATTTCGCTGTTTGACATCACCCCCTCCACCTCTGAACTCATCCCAAGAAAAAATTCCTGAGAAGAGGAAGGAATGGAAGGAGGTGAAGATGGGGCAGACCATACAATATATCTGTTTACAGTTTTAAGCTGAGTGTGTCCTCTCATCCACCTCCCCTGGCAAGGTTCCTCAGGATGCCTTTTCTGTGGTGAATCACTTCACCAGCATTACAGTTAGGAATGCAAGCTCAGCCTGGGAGTTAGCTCCTTAGGCTTGGCACCCAGAGTTGGCCTTGCATTTAGGCAAATCGTTCATGGGTTCACAAAGGAATTGTGGTCCAGATACAGCTGGAAAATAACCTTATCAGTTTACTTCAGGGCTGAAGTTGGTGCCCACAGAGTTAGCAATTTGAGCAGGTAGTTGTAGACAGGGATCTGCTGAGGACAGAGACCCCAAAGGCTGCCAGGGTTTATAAATTGTGAAGCCACCATTTTAAAGGTTGTTCTCTGAGTAGTGTACCCTTTGGCCAACATTTGGATTTCTGCTAACCCTCCATCTTCTCATTTGTGGGATGGGAATGATAACATCTAATTTGTTGGGTTGTTTTGTGAATTAAAAGTCATATTATGCAAAGCCCAAGTATAATAGCCCCTCTAAGGGTGGCTGTTCAGTATGATTATTCCTGGATGAATTAATCTGGATTAGCTTCCTGTGAATGAATGCAGGCTAAGGGAGCATTTTGAAAGCTCTAGTGGTTAAACTTGTGAAGCAGGGACTGCACAGTTGACCTTATATTAGTTACCCAGTTTTACTCTTTTGAGGTCTTATCTAGACAGACTGTCTAGAGTATAAAGATGTAGAATGCTGTTTCAGATGAGAGACTGAAAACTATGAGTTTCTGCTAAAAGTATAGAAAAAAATCTTAGCAAAGATACTTCCATGAGAATTTAGAGGAAGACAATGCTACGTTTGTGTTTTGTGTACTTTTGATCTAAAAGTTGTATAATATAGCTGTTGAAATTTAAATGTGTCCTTTTGGCTATACATGACATGTTCTGAATCTGGAATGCACAAAATAAGTCTATGCAATCATATCACTTAAATCAGATAGTATAAAATTCTATTACTGTGATTAAGGCCCCACATCACACAATTTGGATTTACAGTTCTTCTCCTAGCCATACTGCATCCTCTGTTAGGTAAAGGTGGTACAGTACACTAAAGATTGAGTAGACTGTATGGGATCAAGAAGATACAATGTAGTAATACAATTCTTATGGTTTGCATGTATAAATCTTCTGATACCAACTTGCCAGTGGTTTTTCTGAAGCAGCCAATCCTGGTCATAACTCAGAATTTCACTCTCTAGTAGTAGATCTGTGTTCTGTCCATTTCCCTCATATGTTGAGAGGGAACTTCTCTCCTTTTAAGGTTAAAATACAAAAATAAGTAGAGTCCTGCTGTTGCTGTTATAATTGCTGTTATTCTTGATGACATGCCTGTGTTTATTACTATGTGAAGATGGGGAGTTGCTCATTGGATTTTATTTTACTTTTTACTAGTTTTTGAATGAAAGAATGAAAGCAATGAAAAGTCTTTGTCAATTTTGGAAAAGTACCCTAAGGTTGACGATTTTTTCTTATCTAAAAAAGGATGAAAACTGTATGGCAGTTTTCACCACTTGATAAATTTTACTTTTCTATGTACTTCCTAATGATTAAAAAAAAAATAGGTGGAACTTGGGCTCCAGTATCCAAGGAGAATATCAATACTCAGCAGCTCTTCACTGGGCCAAGTGTGTGCCATGCACCATTGACCCTCTCTAAACCTGCTTACCTGTAAAACAGAGGTCCTAACAGCAGCATGGAACTGGTTACTGTGAGGCTGAAATCGGATTTTATATGTCACGCACAGTGAGCTTTCAACACAAGCACATTTAAATTGATCATTTCTGATTTTGGTTTAGTTAATGCACCATTTGCCAAAAATTCGGGTATGGACTCTGTTGATGAGAAGTTGTTAATCTAAGTTCTCACTGGTGTCGATAAACAATAAAAAAAGACCTACAGGGACTGTTTGGAGTCAGACATAAATTCAACTGTTTTTGGCAAGGCCCTACAGATTAAAGCTTATTTATTGTTCGGAATTGTCCTAGTGAATGTCATTTCCTTGACAAAAGTCAGGAAACATACTTTGTGAACTGTGTAAAATGTACTGTATGCCCATGTGGACTTTGATTCAATTATCAAGTATCTTATAATACAAGCACAAAACATTAATGATTTGAAAAGATAAAGAATATACTGCATCTTTATTTTCTTCAGAATTGTTTCTCTGGACAAATGCAATTTCCCTGAGTCTGAAATTTAGGCAGACAAATTTTGTGACTCAGACAATACACTAATAATACTTTCTGATCACAAGGACTTTATTTTGTTCTCTGACATTGCCTCTCACTACTTTGGTGGTATATGTGACAAATAGTAGACATGCAGTAAGTATTTCCTGGATAGCTAAATTTAAAGAAGCACCCTTTCTGAAGGACTCAAATGTGTGCACCTACCCATGTGTATGCACACACGTACCACCATATGTAGACAAGAAGCCTTGCAATCAGAAATGTATAGTGGCTTCATGAGAAACATCAATGAGTGTAGTCCTACACACACAGCATCACTCGTGATTCCCTTATGTTAGAAACACTGAGGTCTGAAAATTCGGTGATACATATTCTTATTTCCAGTGTTGTTATTAATGAAATGTAGTATTTTGTACCAGTCTATTCTCTTCTCAGATTTTACATTTTCATCTCTTAAATAAATATAAAATGTATGACTGCTTCAAGCACTAACAGTCTAGGATTCCGAGTTCATAACTGACTACCTAGAAACTCAGAACTCCTAGGAATTAAAAATATAGACTCTCAGGAAACTAGTTATAAAAATATGGCAAAAAACTTAGTGTTGCAGTGGCAAATATGTGGATAAAAAGGTGAAGGAAATGACTGGGGATTGGTATGTGATGTACTACAATATTTGTAATAAACAAACACCACATTGCAACTTTGTTTTACTACCTCCTAGCTAGTACATCCTAAATGGGTCAATTCAATTTACTACATCTCGGTTTCCTCAACTGTAAAATTAGAGATATTTTAGTTTCTATGGAACAGAGAACATTTATTTGATAATGTTTTGCCTTACAGTTACAAAGAATATAAATAAACATTTTTTGCCAGTGTTGCTGTCAAAGTACATAGTACTGCTCTTGATATTTTATCCAATGTCAATAAACTCTAAAAATGATTTAGAAAACTTATGTAAAGTTAATATATTTTTATTCAACTTCTGGTAGTCATATGGTATTCTTAAACTTATAGAAATTTTTAACGTATTTGGAGGTTACAAGCATAAATTAATAATAACAGTACTAGTTAGTCTTTATTGCACATTTGATATGCACCAGGCAGTATGTTGAGAATATGACATATATTTTGCTTCTTAATCTTTACTTAAAAATAGAAACAAAAAGAGACTAAGTACATTGTCTAAGATTATACACCAACTAAATTGTGGGCATAGGAAATAGAAGCTACTTATCTCTTGAATTTAAGACCAAAGGTTAGAATCAGTAAACTTGAACTTGTTAACAAATACCTGTCAGTTCACTTTCCTCTAACTACTCATTGTGCATATTTTCATTTTTTAGTTTCCTTGTTCACTGTGACTATTTTAATTGAGATTCAGATGTTCGTAGTTTCCCTCTGTTCTACTTTCTGAAGTGAAACTTCTCCAAATACATTTTTGGCTTACTTTTGGCTGTCTTCACTAATATTTAAGTGTGCTCCTAAGTAAGGAAGGAAGAACTTCTAAAAAAGTCCCTGGAAAAATTGCCTTAACTTACAAAACAAACCTAATGGAGAGAAACACATTGTATATTGCTATTCCCTTATTTTAAAATTCTGAATTATATGAGAAATAAGGTCAATGTTAATAAGAAGTTTGGTCTTCAGATTTGATAACTTCATGCAGCATATTGGCTCCTAATTGAGTAGACCCAACCCCTGAGTCAAGTCCTCCTCATGCTTGACCTCATAGCAGCATTTGATATTATTGTCTTCTGGTCTTCTGGAACTCTTCCAGAAGTTTGAGACATTGCTAGCTGATCAATTCCTTTATTAATTTTATTTCATCTTCCTTTGGTCCTTAAATAATGAAAATTTTCTCTATGATTCTTTTCTATTATAATCTGTCTATTTTTTGAGAGATGTTGGGCAGTTCTAAGATGAAACTCATGCCTCCTTGTGTATGTTCCCAGGAATCATAAACCTCCATCACCAAAAAAATTCTGTTTACCCACCTGAGTCTTCTGCAGAACCCCCCCAAATTATTATATACCAACCATAACTAATTATTTTCCCTCCAGTGACCTATGTATTTATGGTTTCCAATGATATTGCTATCTCTTTAACCTCCCTCCTACCCAATTTACTCATCAAATACAGTGTTAAATTCAGTTTTTTTCAGTCTCATGCCTGCCTCCAACCAGATTCCCTCATTTCTCTTCTTGATATCTCTAGCTTTTCTGGTAATACACACTTTTCTGCTGCATAATCCATTATTCATTCTTCCTCCAGAACTATCATCCTAAGAAATAAAGCTGAACATCCCTTTCTCTATAGTGTATCATTGTACTTATAGACTAATATCCATAGTCTTCCGACATTACAGCCTGGTCACCCTCATGCTTTCTCTTGTCTGCCTGCTGTACTAAATGTTTCATTCCTCTAGAGACTTCCCAGGCTAGCTTTTACTTCAACTGTGTGAACGTTGCTTAATTTCCTGGGGATAAACTTTACTTGCAGAGACCCAGAGCCAACTGCTTCATTCAGCAAAATCTTTCCAAGTCCCTCCAGATTCATTGAGTCTCCCTGACCTCTGGTGCAGGAGCACCATGTTCACATTCTCTGTGGTGTCTCTTACATTGTTGGACTGTCTCTGTTCACTTGGTAAAAACTCACAAGATTGTGCCATCCTTTAGGCAGGGATCTCATCTTGTTCCACTTCTCATCATCACTATCTAACTAACATAGGAGGTAACAATATATTTTTGTTGAACCAGTGAATCAGTGAACTGATCCAATACCTCTTTTAGGTGAAGAAATTCTTTAAGTTCTGTTTATGATGTAGGCCATTATTTTTACCATGGTTTTAACAGTGTGTCTTAGTTACTTTTCACTCATTGCTGAGACAAAATACCTGACACCCAAAATTAGGGAAGGAAAGGTTTATTTCTTACAGTTCTCAGAGGTTTCAGTCCATATTTAGTTGGCTCCAAGGCAGCCATTCATGGTGGCCACCAAACAGCAAGACAAACCAGCGAGAGAGAGAGAGAGAGAGAGAGAGAGAGAGAGAGAAAGAGAGAGAGAGAGAGAGAAGACGCACGCATGCCTTCCTCTCATCCTTACCCTGTATGTTGGCTCCACCCCTGGGGGGGTGCAACACTCACAGAATCAAAACCATACAGAGTGACATCAAATTTTGTTGTGTTTCTTCTAAGAATGCTTGTCTCAAATCTATTTTGCATAATAAATACTTTGCAATTTGTCTTTTCACTTTTTTCTAATAGAAAATATATACCTGATAGTCGTTACTTCTTAAGTCTACTACTAGACAAATATTGGTAGAGTATGATCAGATAGAGTGAACCAAAAGTGGATTAACTTAGATAACCATGTGTGTGCATGTGTAATTTCTTGGTGATATTTTGAAATATTGGTAATAGATACTCTTAAGGATGCTATTTTTTAAAAATACTCTTTTTATTCATCCCTTTCTGTACATACACGAATGCCCTATGAGGAAAGTTATTGCTCTGTACTGCAAACATGTGCTAACAGAAAATAAAAACTTAAAATGAAATAAATTCTTGGGATGACTTAAAATATTCTTCTTTAAATGTACTACAGTGCTAATTTTATATTCTACTTTATAGCTACTGTCAGCCTCACTACAGGTTTTGCAAAGCATAATCCTTTTGTTATTGCTCACAGAGCCTCTGCTCACAAGAATCGAGGTGGCACTTTGTGTACTGCCCAGTCTTCCCAGCTGAATGCGGCAGGCCTTCTATTTATTAATGACTATCAGAAAGAGACTATGATCTTTAAGGTTGTAGGAATGCCCATAAATGGACCCCCCACAAAGAGAAATTGGGGGGAAAAATCTCCTCATTAAAAGTACCTTTATTTAAAAAAAATTAAAAAATGGTGATCAGAAATCATTTTATGCACCATCAATACCTGGCTTTACAAGGTCCAACCATACCCTCGCAGCTATGTTGCTTTGGCATCATGCCTTAGAAAGATGCTTCATCCCTTCAAAAAACATTGAATTAGATGAAAGAAAGTGCTAAATGGTAAGATGCTATTTAATTGTGGTTTACTTTTATTCTTTCATTTTAGAAGATAAATAGCTTGACTGTGTTGGAGTATTTGCTTTTCAATTAATTAGTTTTAAAGCTTTTTTTTCTAATTTTAAATGATCTGTTTCCAGGTAAAGATTATTATTATTATGCTCTGTTATTTTCAGGACAGCACATCTATTTTGTTTGAACCAATGGCTTCATAATGGTGGTAGGTACTTCAATAATTAATATGAGGAATTCCTAACAAAGGTGCATGGCATTTGAAAATGCAAAGATGGTTTTCTCCTGAAATTTTTACAGTTGAGTCTGAGACAGATCTCTATTGATGTTTGCAACCTTGGGATTAGGGGTGGTGAGAATAGGAGGAGGAAAGAGAGAGAGAGAGAAAGAGAGAGAGAGAGGGAGATATTGATTCTTGCCCAACTGTTCCCTTCTGGGAAGAAAGGATGATGATAGCTTAGCTGAGTGAGTTCTGGAGACAATCGCCTCACCCCAGCAGGGGCCAAAGCAAGTATGTGCGTGAATGAACTCAAGTATATTATCAGGAAGGTTCTAGGGAATTTTGTTTTCTTCTAACTGAGAAGGCATAAAATCAGAAGCCACCCTAAAAGAGTTAACATCTCCACAGTGGTGTTCAGGAAGGCAAGAATGGAACTATGAAGGCTTTCTCTGTATTGTTTGAATGTTGCCATGGCAATAGTTTCCAGCAGAAGTTACAAGTTTTTCAATTCCCCAAAGCAGCAAGCAACCTTTCCCTCTCCTTCTCACCCACCCTATCTGCCTGAGGCCCGAGTGCTTACCTCCCCTTTGCTTCCCTTGGTTCCACTGTCCTGTGTTTTGTTCTCATTTCCTTAAACTCATTCTCCATTAACAAAAGTATCCCAACTCCAAGACATTGTTTTTAGTCCCAAAGTAAGACCTATAGTCTTCTATGCAGGTTTCTGCTTTCCCCCATCTGTTTTCATATTAAAGACCTAATTAGAAGGAAGCTGGGATGGAGGCAGAGTCCCAGCTCTCCCTTGTTGATAGGACACAGAACATATTATAATGGTTGGTGTTGTGGTGATATGTTAATTGCATCGCTCCAGGCAAGTGCAGAGCAGCGGTCTCTGACAATTAGAAAGAACAATGACTTCACTATGAAGGAGCCCACTCTTTACCAGAGGAAGGATTAGCATGCATCACAAGTCTCTGGAAGGTTCCTGTAGACCCCCGGGGAGATCTGCGGCTGGAAATGCCTCCTGTCTCTTTAAAGCTAGAGGGCTGCCTCTCCCAGAGCTTATTTCACTGCCAAGGAAAACAGAGCTAGAGATCTGGCTTCCAGGGCTACTGGGGAGGAGGGATCCTGTCGCAGACCTGGGCCATAGGATATATCGCAGGGATGTTAGGAACAAATCTCTGCCTGCTTAATGCACGTGATCAGTGAATTGTGAAATGGGTCTCATCAGAGCCTTTCATATCCTGGCATGTGCCAAAGTGCTTTGCCGGCACCGTGCCATCACTTCAGGTCCAACCCTGCTGCTGTTCACGGTGGCCAAGAAGGGACAGAGGCTCTGTCTGTATTAAGGTCTCGGGTCCCATTGCTGTCTGTCTACTGTTCATTGTGAAGCTGCTCTGGGCCTTTCAGGCCAGTCCAGAGGAAGAGGCATAGGACATCTCTTGGATGTCTGGAAAGGAAACATTAAGAATTTTGAACCACTGATGCATTTTAGGCAGCCGGTGGGTGCTGATACCACCTGATTGTTTCCCCAGGACTGGCATTGAAGCTGTACCTTTAGATATTCTCAGGTATCTACCTGGAAGAGAGGATGGGTCCTATAGGACCAAATTATTCAACAAGAGATTTTTGTGTTATTTGATACAGAGGAATCTTTTACTTTTTATTGCAATCACCTTCTAGAGATTTTGACATGAAATTATATTTCCCAAAACATAGGGCCTTCTGCGGCTATACACTGAGAGCTATGGATCACAAAAATTCATAGACATAGGAGACAGATGGACATGAACATCTTCTCATTTTAGATCTACAGTTTTGGAATTTATTTACCTTTCTGAACCTCAACTCATGTTATGTGGAGATCATTAACTGTGCATTGAAGGCTTTTAACAGAGTTCTTGGTACATGAAAATATTCAAACTATTATTTATAAAAATATAAACATATTTTCTTACAAAAGTATACTGAAATAATCTCAAGGCAAGTGCCTTAGGAAGAAGGAGTTGAAATGTAATTAAATGCCATTTTAGTAAAATAAAAACAGAAAAAAACATCATGAGAAAATGAGTTTCTAAGTTTGGAAGGGTGAAATTCCTGATAGTCTCTGTATAATTTGGAAATCGAAGTCAATAAGACAAATAAAGTTAACTCATTGCTTTCATTTTGCATAAATGATTTTCTTCACTCTGTATTGGTGTTTCCTTATGCGATTCTTTTAGCTTGCACCTGTTTCAGTACTGATGCCATAGAGTGGAAATAAAAGAGAAAAATATCTTAACTAGGGTAAAGAACAGACTGATACAGGTAATTGAAAAGGCCACAGGTCACGGTGTGCAGGTGTAGATCGATCCAAGTATGTTTTCTCTGTGATTAACTTGAATTGGTCTTTTTCCATGTCTCATTTTTTATCATGCAGTTGTTTTCTGTTTCTTCAGTCATTTACCAAAGAAAGATCCATCACAGTTTCAACCCAGCATTTCCTGAGATCTCCCTGAGACCCAAGCGGACAGGAATCTCTTAGATCATACGCCATTCGTGAGCCATCACTAGGGGACCAATGAATCCGCAAAATGAATTTAGGGCTACTGAAAGACTAGAGGAATGAAATACTGGGAGATAAAATCAAAAAAATCTTCTAGCTGTGTCATGGTGGAGAACGGGAAGAACAGGTTCCTTTGTTCCACAGTGTAACTTGTGACAAGGGTTAATTGTGTTTGTGTTTCTTTGAGATACCACATTTTCGTGCAGGTGTTGAAGTTTCTATAACATTCTATAAGGAGTTTTGTTCCTGCAAACCATCTGACTTTAACTATCAACTTTTCTGTGGAATACCTTCCTCTACATTCATGTTGTTTTCACGTTGTTGTTCCATCTCTCAGGAACCATTCCTTGTTTCTGTTTTTTTGTTTGTTTGTTTGGTACCAGGAATCGAACTCACAACCTCACACCTGCCAAGCAGGTACTTAGGCCACTGAGCTAAATCCCCAGCCCTATTTTTTGAGACAAGGTCTCACTATGCAGTTCAGGCTGGCCTTGAACTCACTTTGTAGCCCAGGCTGGTGTCGAACTCACAGCATTCCTCCTGCCTCAGCCTCCCGAGTACTGGGATTAAAGACGTGCGCCACCACGCCAAGCTCATTCCTTATTTCTGAAAAGCATCCTACAGCCATATCTGCAAGGAGGAAACAAAAGCAACAACAAAACAATCTTCTTCAGTCCATAGCAGGTCACCAGTAGAGGATCTTAAAATACGCAGAGAATCCACACTCTGCTCCCTGCTCTAGCCAGGGGTGAGTGACATAGTCTCTTCCTGATCTCTCATTTTCCCCTGCTAGTGATGTTGATCCTGGCAGGCAGCACCAGAAGTCCTGGGTCTTTCAGAGTGAAAGTGAAGGAAGTACCTATCTGGACTCTGGAGTCAAATATTTATTAAGAAGTTCTGTTGAAAACACATGTCAGCTCACCAAGTTCAAAGAGTGGGAATTATCTCTTTTGTAGTCTTAATATGATTGTGTTCCATCCTGAGAACACTATAGATGCTTGATCCACATTTATAGTGTGGCAAACTCAGAATTGAAAATTAAGCCAACTTCTTATGCTTCTCAAAAAAGCTACTGGATAGCAAATGACTGGCAGGGTAAGTTGCTTCTGGAAAGTCAAAGCAATAAAGACACAGCTGCTTGACTATCTGTAATGTGGTTAGAATGGCCATAGGTTATTTTATTCATTTTAGTTCATTATACCCTTCCAATGAATTCCATAACAAAACAGAATGAGAAGTAATCACGAGAAGGTAACATTTGCTATGTGATTACTTCGGTTAGGCACCCTTGTAAATGCTTTACCACTTGTAAACATTAAATCCACAAGCAAATAAGTGTGACTTTTTTTTTTTTAAAGGGAGGAAAGAAAGGCTTGGGGAAGATTGAATGCCTGACTTTAGCACAAAGCCAATAAGAAACAACACTGTGCTTTTGAACCTCTGATTTCCTAGTCATTTTTCTACTGTCCTGTGCTGCCTCTCACTTGAATCTGATTGATCAAAATATTATGACATGATTTTGTTAAGTTTAAAGGAACCAAAACATAGGAGATCTATTTTTCTTTTAAAATTAGTTCTTTTTATTTTCCCTCATCTTTATCTCATCTTCTTTTTTCTAATGCTCTGAATAGTATATGTTACTCTGCGTGTGTGTGTGTGTGTGTGTGTGTGTGTGTTCATGTGTGTGTGAAGGGGTAATGGATATTGAACCCAGGGCTTTCAGATTGAGCTAAATCCCCAGCCTCTTATTAAATTTTAAGACAGATAAGTTTAATTTTAAGCCAGGGTTTTGGGCTTACACTTGCATTCCTCCTGCTTCAGCCTCTCAGAGTGCTAGGATTATAGCCACGTACCACCACATGTAGTTCGTTACACCAATTTGCTGCCTCTGGTTTGACCAGGGCAGCTGCCCAATCATAACTCTAAATATTTTGAAGTGTTTGATTTTAAATAGATCAAACATTTGAGATTACTATAAATAAATCACAGGGGTGATTTAGGAGGCTCTGTTGTTTGTCTTATGTTGGCTACACTCAAAAAACCTTTTTTTTCACTGTGCAAGAGTCCCACACAACCAGACTTCCAATACCTGTATGCCTGTGAGGCAGCCATTCTCCCTTTAGATGACATGATACAAATAGTCGCAGTCTCCACAAAATAAGTCTGTCCTGCAAATTTCTTGAGTCAGTTTGACCATCAAGATACACCCTGTTCTGTGTGTGGAAGATGGAGATAGGGGCTTAAGATTTTTTCCTACCAAGATAGTAGAGGGAGGAGCACAAGGGTGAGATGAAAGGATACATAGCTTTGGGACAATGTATTTATTTTTCTTCCTAAGAAAATGCTGAGGAAATCTACCATTCTCAAGCCATCCAAACATTGGGCCAGATAAGAGCTAACATCCCTAAGCAGTGCTTGCTTCTTCAACATCCAGTATCCCCTCTTGTTTTGCTTACAGTACAGACACACAGCAGCAAGGTGGGCAGGCACAGCAGGCCATGACTGTAGGCTCCACAGGCACACACTCATGCTCACCTGCATACACACATACCTTGATTCCCATGCATTTATCTCCAAAATTCCCCCATAACTTCTTTTGAGTGCCTTCTAAAGACATGTGCTGCTTATCTCTCTCTCTGCTCTTCCAGGTCCAGCCACTTCTTGCACCATTAGGGTGGTATGCTGTGGACTCAGCATGGATTCACATCAGAGAATTATCCTCATTGCCTACTATGTATTTGACCCCAATCACCCTGTAAAAAAGAACCTACAATGATTTTAACATCTATTGTGGATTCTT
Source organism: Dasyprocta punctata (assembly GCA_004363535.1). Classification (NCBI taxonomy): domain Eukaryota; kingdom Metazoa; phylum Chordata; class Mammalia; order Rodentia; family Dasyproctidae; genus Dasyprocta; species Dasyprocta punctata. The sequence goes on along the minus strand of RJWM01008426.1, from coordinate 55,172 downwards.
ATACTCAAATCTAAAGTTTAAAGGGAAAAAAAAAACTGAAGAGGCTTGCTGCCGCTTACTATTTTATAATATCTAAACCACTGCTTCCTGTTCCTTGGGGCAAGGAAGGCAGAATAAATTCTTGGTTCTTACCGCCTCTAGAATATGTCTCTTTCTTACCCTAATTCAGACTTTTAGCACTTATCGGGCCCAGATAGCTATCATCACACCCAGATCTGCCCTTTTCGTTCTACCCCATATTTATCACCAGTTATTTATGCTGCTTTTATGCTGTTCCTTAGAACAAACCCTCACTTGTGAAGTAGATGCCAGGCGCTGCAAGCTGGCTCTGTTCCAGGGATCCTCTATATCTCAGCCCGTCTTTCCCCACTCTCAATTCCAGTACAGATTTCTTGGCTATGCCGTATTATTTTCCATTTCCTCTCCCGTGCTCTGTTTGGGTTATTGTTCTTTGTATTTATTGTTTGTTTCTTCACTTATTGTAAAGAGTCTCCAGAGTCATCCCCTTGGCTTATTCTTCAGGGCTGTGTCACCACAGACTTTCACTGTACAGGCTCAATTAGGGACATGTAATTAAAAAAAAAAAAAAAGTTCTGCTTCACTAACTTTCAACTGCCAATCTTAACCAAAAATAACTTAAAAGTAAAGTATTGCTTTGGTGTTAACTAGAGTTTCATTAATTTTTCTGATAGTCTCAGAGGCTGCACTTGGGGTTATGCAACCTCCTGCGTTAGGAACTCTCACTTACTGGTGTGGTTTCTTTGAAATTAAAGAACTTTCTTTTGCCTGGTTTCCCATAGGGCCCATTTAGGGTGCTGCCTTTCAAAGAAGAGTATTTCAGATCTCTAGGTGTCCTTTCGCTTTGGGGCTACCAGAGATATGGAGCTCTTTAATCAAAGCCACATGTTTCTGAGGTCCAGATGTGCTTGTCTTTTTGGAGGGGCTGCCTGCTTCCATTGTTCTGATGCTCAGATACATTGGTAGATTTCTTGAAGCAAATGTTCCTGTAAAAAATAGTTCCTTCTTCCAACTTCTTATTAAAGTTTCAAGGAGCACAGTGCAGCTGCAAATCTTAATATTTTAAGTCTCCTGCCCCCGTTTGCATTTTATTCTAATATATAAAAGTAGTTCTTGATGAAAGCAATCCACCAAATGGGCAGATGAAGTTTTCCATAACAAATGGGTAGAGGGGAGCAGAATTCAATGAGTTTCCCACAAAATTAAGTGTGTACAGTTTAAAAGTCTCTTACTCTTTTCTTTCCCTTGTCATTTTCATTAGAGTAAACAAATAGATTTTTCTTACAAATAACTATGATAGTAAATCATCTATTTCTTTAAATTTCTCCTGATGTTATCATTTGGAAATAGATAGATAGATGGATAGATGAAAATCTCGTAAGTCCGTGACAAGTGACCATATCTGTCACTCACTTCTCTACCCTAACACACTGCCAGAGATACAATGAACATTACAGCCCTTGGGGAAAACTCTGAGTACCTGATTGCAAGAAACCTAGGAAAGATGGGCTCATGTGGCCCTGGTTTTGCCAGCAGCAGCTTTGAAATTGCTGTTTGCCACTGCTGCATGCAAAAGTAACATCCCAGCCCTGCTGCTGCTGCTGCTGCTGCCCTGTGGCCATAGAATTCTAAGCAAATTGCCTCTCTGTTCTGAGCCTTGTTTCTGTAAAATGAGGGGTTTGATTTAGATGCTCTCCAGTATTCCTTTGAGCTATGTAAGACTCGGAGGGTATTTCTAAGGTAATAGGACCCTCTTTGCCACAGAGAATGGAGATGCATTTTCCTGGATGACTCAATTACTTTCCTTTGCATCTTCTGACTCTCTGCCATCCTCTTTTTCTTTGTACTTACCAAATGTATTCTTTCTTCTTGCATCTATGTCTGTCTATTCCTTCTCCATATAGCAGTTGCCTTTTTTGGTGCACGTGTGGCTATTCTGCAGGGTAAGCACTTAATTTCAGACTTGCTGCCACTAATTAACTATGAAATTAAGTAGATGATTTCATTGATTCAGCACTTGGTTTGATGTTTATATTAGCTCATTAAAAGGGAAACCCTGAATGTGGCCAGAGTCTTGACGGGAATCTCTCCCTCCCTGTGAAGTCTCCTTTGACTTCCCACACTACATATCTAGCATGCTATTTCTCAGAAGTATTCATGCATCTGGGTAGCAGCCAAGTGTCCAAAGCTACATCCAGTTCTTCGTGACCATGGAAACAATGCTTTCCTGTTCTCCTTCTCCCCCAACTTACTGAACACCTCTCTAGTTTTTCTTTCCATACACTTGGAGAGCTCTCTTTGGTTTCAAACAAAAGTCAAAGTGATAGGTTCTGAATATCAGACCACCCCATAGCCACTGTCTACTTTTTTCCCACCTTGTGAGGGTGAAATTTCCAGCTCTTTTCTATCAGTAGGGAATTAGGTAGAAAGCTGTCTTGTGGTTCCATAACCCATGTCAGAACCATCAGCTAGTTTTCAGGAAAAAGACGGCTATAAAATCTAATTTTTCTTTTTGTTTCCAATAATCATATCTTGTTACATTCTTTTCTGCTTTACCAAATAATAAGTGATGAACAGGAATCGTGGGCCATTTGTCATAGAATTGTGTTTGCATGTTTTGGACTCTTTTTTTTCCATATGTATGTAGGGATTTATGGCTTTTTTCAAAACCCTGCAAGCACTAGCTTATAAAATTGGTTTATAGTAAAGTACAGTAGAACATGGTTTGTAATAGAATAGTGATCTTTTAAAGAGCCCTTTTTCTTGGCACCCATCCAAGCAGTTGAGTTACTTGTCTAAAGTGATTGGATTAAAAGAAAGTGTTGTGTTAAATATATGTTCTCTGATTTTCCATAAATTCTGTACTTTGTGCCCCTGTTAAATGTCCTTTATTAAGGCATTGCCCTAAGATAATTTATTTTATGTGCTCCATTTATTGAATTGTACAGGCTGATTGTTAGGATAAATTGGCTTTGTCTTTCTATTGCAGCATTAACAATTGCCTACCTGGCTCATTCTTCTCCAGCATTTCAACCCTATCCTGGCACTGACCACACATTATATATATATATATATATATATGCCAATTCCATGAACTTTGATATATATTTATGTTTATATATAATCTAGCATCTTCCTGTAATTCTGATCTTTGCCTGTGTGGGAAACCAAAATTACTTTTCCTTGTTTACCACCTTGTTACATAGTAGGTACTTAGTGGTCAAAGAAAAGAAATGTGCTGATGAATACTTAAATTTTTCAAGATATCATTGATCTGATAACACAATGCAAAGTTAATTAAGCTTTTCTTTTGCAAAAATTAATATCACAGGATTTGAGCTCCTGTGTCTGATAATACCATTGAATTCCATTGAATTCATTCTATAAATTTGTGTTTTAAGATACTTTTTGGTGTTTTTAATAATATTCACAGACTATTTCTAACACATGATTGTTAGTATAACTCAAGGAACTACTTATTTTGAACCAAGTTAATAGTTTACGTTAAATTACTTGTTTTTTCCCCCAAATTAACAAGTAAGTTCTACTTGTTATACATCTATCATTTTGTGTCTGTAAATTTATTCTAAGGAAAGGAACAGACAGAAAGACAGAAGTAGAGCAAGAAACTTCAGGTCATTTAGCGTATCTAAAATGGATGAAATTCTAAGTGCCTGCCTGGCAGGCATGAGGTTGTGAGTTCAATCCCCAGTAACAAAAAACTAAAATGGATGTAATCACATTGGTATTTGTCAAAAGCTCTCTAATTCATAGCATAAACTTAAACATTCAAATATTTCTTAATACTTTGCAGTCAAATTAAAAAATCTCTCATTTAACAATATTTGAAATTATGTAGGTTTCCTCATGTGTATGCACATGATATATGTCTCTTTCCTTATATACATGTATAATGTGGGGTATGATAAAAAATATAGTGAATACTTAAATTTAAAATTTTATGTCAGTAAAAGATACATAGCCATTAATTCCTTTCAAAATACTCCCCCTTACTTCTAACACACTTATCCTATCATTCTAAACAATGAATCTTTTACTTTAATATGTTTCTTCTTTAAAAATTTTAAATAGGCACACATTCATCTTGTCTTTGGATCACCACCTGCATACACACAGGCACATACCCACAGCAAAAGATACAATATATAGTCTTTGGTAGGCAATAATTTAGAAGTTCTACACTCAGTTTATATTGTTGCCTTGTACAAGATATCATACTATTATCAAAAATAAAATTAGAATGTGGAGGACAAGAAGTCTAGGAAGAGGAAGTATTTTGTATTTCTAAGAGAATGACTTCATTATAAAAGTAATACACATATAGTGACAATTAAATATAAAATAATTCATGTTCATTCCATAATTTGTATAAGAAATCATTCTTTCAAAAATCACATTTTATTGAAAACCAGATGCTACTGTTTTGTTTCTTGTGAAATCATAGCCCTCAAATTAAGAAAAATATAGAAATGGCCACAATGCTTTCCACCTCATAATTTATTTGGTGATAGATGTTAGCTCCTGACATATTTCTGCAGTTGGACCATAATAACTGATTGAAGCAAAATGGATTTCACAAAGTAATGCTGGGCACTCAGAGAGTTCTACAACAATGGCAAAATTGCGAATTCAAAGGAAATTGGTGAATTTCTCAAAGTAGGATCTGAGTTTCAGAGTAGAAAGGAGCAGAGGATGTGTAGCTACCAATTTTGAGTCAAGGAATATGAATATCCACACAGAGAACTCTTTTTTGAAAGATAAATTATCCTCAAGGGGGTCTTTTTCCCACTTCTTTGGCATAGTATACTCGTCATCTTTACAGGGACAGAAAAAGAAAATGAATAATAATTTTACATTCTATTCCTGCAGTCCAAATGACTTAATTAATGTTTCTCTATTGATTTGGTTTCTTCTAAGGTCATTTTTGGTTGAAACTGAGAGCCAAAAGTAAATGTTTCTTCAAAATTGCAACTATTTACTAGCAAATATTTTATTATTACTTTTGTATGTTAAGAGTTGAATAGCTTTTGGGTCAACTTTTATTTCTCTTGTGTTCTTATACACTTAAAATATAATAAATACTATGGGACATGTACCCTTATCTATCCGCACATGTAACTTTACAACTATTTCAAAGAGTTCACAGAATCAATTCCATGGACTTTGATTTAAAAAAATAGGAGATTCTTGAGATGGGTTTACTTGAAGCAACTATAAAGCCAGAACTCACAGCTACCTTATACAGTATCTTCCATAATGTTCAATTTTTGAGTCAGGTGTCTAGACAGGAAAGTTTGAACCTATTATGTTCTCAGACATTCATTTTGTCTTGTTCCTTGGACATACATGATTGGAATAATTGTGTTCCACAGATTGTAAATGAGTTTTATTTCATGTTTTAGGTCACTGGAGAAAAACGTTGACCATGAATGGCTACCAAATAGCTCTTTTCTCATGAAAATATCAATGCATTTCCCCTTATTAATTCAATTTTTTTTGTTATGCAACTTCTGCCCAATGAAACCCTATGAGATCTCTGGAAGTACTGAGTACATCTGCATTAGTTTCTGTTCAATCTGAATGGAATGATACAGCACTCACTGTAACATGTGTACAAGAATTAAAGTGTCATGCCAAGGAGTTTCATGATATTTTATAGCAGTAAACATCAGATGGAACTTTCTGGAACAATACTGATGCTAACCTGACTGAAATTATACTAATAACTGACTGAGAAGGAGATAATTCAAGTTGCCTGGTCACTGTGGCATTCATTTATCTTTTGTCAAATCATCAGATGTGAGAGAATAAAATGTTCCCAGATGACACCCTGGTTCTATAATATAGTTATGAAATAAATCCATTGATGTCCCCTGAGTATATGTCTGCCATAATTTGTGTGCCCTTGACCACAGTTACAAATGGGGATGTACATTTGGAGCGGGTGGAAGTGAACAGCCTGCATGTCGCACCCCAGTGAAGAGTTTAAATTTGGGTATAAATACTGCTTTAGCAGCTCTAGTTGGCAAGAAAATTCCAAAGCTCACATTCCTTGAGTCTGTTTCATCCAGGCCAGGGTCTGAGCATTTTAGATACAATTGAGTTCAGCACAGTTATTAAATGTTTGCTATGTGGTATGACACCCAGTATCAAAGTAGACCAGGTTTTAAAGTCATCCCTATTACATAGAGTTTTAAAGATTTTAATGGAAGAAATTTAACTTTCATTCCCAAACTTTGTAGTTAGTAATTTAAAGACAGACATTTAACCCTTCCAAAACTCTTCTTTCTTAATTCATCAAATGTAGCTTCTCTGCTGTCTAGCCCAGATTCGCAACTCTTAAAAAGAGAGAAACAGATGGCAAAGCAGGGGAAACTATATGCTTTTTATATATGAGGATCTTAGGGTTTATGGTCTGCTGGAAGGAAAGAGAGCCTTGGGGACTGATTGTGAAGCAGCAGACTAGTTGGTTTTCCTTAAGTAGGATATATGCCTGGGTGTTTGGGGTAGGCATGTTGATAAGAATTATTTTGGGACATCTAAAGTGCATCCAGGCCTTTGGTGTACGAAAGTCTGTTATGATTTTAAGAAGCTACTCAAATTGGGGGTTTGCATTTATTGTGACGACCTTGCCTTATGTTAGGTGCTGAAAGGTCAGTGCACCCAGGTCTTCCCCACTAGCCACATTGCTCAGGAAGCCAAAGTTGATCTGGAATTGGAGCTGGCTATAAACATTGTTTGGACACACTACTAGGATCAAAAGCACCAGATATACATGATAACTCAGAACGTTGATCTGGCTATAAACAGTTAATGATGTAGTTAGTTGTAACTGTAGGCCCAATGAGAGAGGAAATCGTCATTGAATTTCCAGATTCTGATCAACCATGCAAAGAACAACTGTGATAATAAAATCAATAGACCCAGCCCTTTTCTTTTCAACTCATTTTAAAGGGGATTTAGCTATTTGAGGTGGATAAAAATAGGGTTGCATGACTTAGGCTAAAGAAAATATTTCTCTATTCAGAGAATATTGTGTGTTGAAGATTGAACTGTAGTTTACAAAATTCAAATCTTGAAGTCTTGATTCCCCAGTACCTCAGAATGTAACTGCACTTGGAGATTATATGTTTAAAGATATAACTGATTAAAAGAAGTCCTTATAGTAGGTACTAAATGAAAATGACCACTGTTTTTATAATAAGAGGAACTTTAGACATACGCATGAAGATCCACAGGAAAAAATATTATATGAGTAAACAGTGAAGAGACGATCAACTTTAAGCCAAGGAAAGAGGCCTCTGTACTAAGCAAATCGGCTGCCGCCTTTGTCTTAGACCTCTGGCCTCCCATACTGTGAGAAATTAATCTCTATCACTTAAACTGCCCATTTACTATTTTACTATGGCAGCCCTAGTATATTAATATAATGATGTTATACTGTTTTCCTTAACTGGGTAGGAGAGCTTTAGCTATTACGACAGAAGAAATGTTCTGATGTACGTATCCACCTGAAGGAATACCTTCTGTCCTTATCATCTTCAGCAAATGAAACCCATCAGTGTGACTGCCCACCAGGACTGAAAGTGTAGCGCATGCTGGTTTTTCCCTTAGGAGAACCCTTGATCAATGCTAGAAACCCCACCCATGAGCTAGGTTTATGTCTTGCATAATCCAAAGCTGCTATACTCAGAAAATACTTTCTAAGAAGGAATCGCAAGTTCTAAAAAGGAGTTACAAACCAGATATTTCATGGTCCATCTCAAAGGTAAAGATTGCCCACACCCCTTTTGAGCTCCTCAACTTTGCTATTTAGTCTTTTACCCTTGGAGAAAGGTAGTGATAAGAAATTTCCATCCCTCTCGTCACCCAAAAACAAGACTCAATTGTCAATTAATGGGTTCTATGACATTATCATTTCTGCTGTAATATTTTCTGAAACAGGTTTCAGGTTGGATACAGAAGAATGAAAAGGGTAAATTTTGTTCTGTGCATGTGCTATTGTAGAGTAGCGGTGATTGCCAGTTTAGAGTGGCAGAGTAATGCGACAAGGGGCAAGTCTGAAGTCAGATAGACTGTGAATCTGTTCCTGGTTTGGTGTGGCTTTAGGACTTAAATTTCTATATTTTTATTTTTATTTTTTATTTATTTTTTAGGGGAACTTCAATTTCTTATATGTTGCTTTCTCATCATAAATGAGGAAAATGATAAACATAACTTTCTTCAGTAGGAATGATACCTACTTCATTTGCATAAAAATAGTGCAAGCATTTGGTGCATAGTAAAATTTCAATGAATTCTGTTGTTCATTACAGTAATTCTTTGTGGTAGAACACTGTAGACTAAACAGAGATGTTATGTTGGCTCTGACCCTGTGCTCCGTTATTATTGCTGCTTGCCTGTGTAGTATGAGACACTTACAGCTGGGTTCAAACTCTGCCATCTGTCTAAGACAGCAACATCTGCTGTAGATTTTAAATTCAAAATAATCCTATTTGAGGACTATAAGCTAAGGTTCTCCTAAAACATAGAGCCTTTAAATACCAATATTAACTTCTTATTTCAGTAAGTAGTTGCTGACAAGTACAGAATTCAAAACAGCTTTAAAAAGAACTGATCATGTTAAGCAAAACAAAGTTAAATACTAATGCTTCTTCTTGTATGTGTAGCCTATGATATAAATAAATGAGATGAATGAAATGAATGTGAGATGTTAGGAAAGCAGAAGACAGGATTTTGGAAATAGAGAAGGAAGTGAGAGGTATGAAGAGGGAAAGAAAAGGAGGTTAAATGAATTTAAAATGATCAAGATATATGCATGTGCCACTTCCTCCAAATGAATGTCACGATACTATATTTTTAATATGCAATAATAAAGACACTATGATTCCACCTAGAAACTCTAAATTGATGGTTGTCAATCCAGACTATGTATCGGGATTTCCTGAAGAAATTTAAGATTGTCCATGTGGGACCCCACCTGCTGATTCAAACTTTCCATGAATGGCCTATGTAGGAGAATGGTTTCAAGAGCTTCACAAGGGAGTGGGAAATGTGTGCAGCCTTATGTAAGGACTATAAATCCAAAAACATTCTCCAGAAGAGTTTTACAATGCTGTGTGTTAAAAGCCATGGTTTTTCACCTGTGTTGTTTTCAGTTTCCACTGATTTTTTTTTTTAAACCAACACTACAGTTTGATGATATACAAATTCTAACATCTAAAATTTCTGGAGTTTTTTTCTTTTTAATAAAGAACACCATTTTTATTTTCAATACCTGTCTATAGTCTCTTGTTCACTGTATACAATACAATTAGAGTACTAAAACTTCATGATGAATTTTAAAGTACTCGAAAGTCACACGCATAAAGTTGCACATAGCCTTATGCAGTGATGTCTAACACAAACTTAGACTCACAAGAGACTTTTCTGTGTATTAATTTATGATGCATTGTGATTTTTTTCAAGGGTCCTTGAAGCTAAATTCTGGCAACCATAAGATTACACAATCTTATTTCCTTCTTGTATTTTACGCTGAAATGTATTTGGCAACAATAGTTAATCCTGGAAGTTTCTCATGGTAAGGAAAAGAAAGGCATGTATCAGAGAATGTGGCAAGTTTATATCAGAATAGAAGGCATAGACTGTGTTTTATGAACCTTACCATCTGGAAGGATTGTGCTTAAGACCATGACTCCACTCCATTCCCAAAAAGGTGTCATTGCTCTTTCCTGGACTCTGTGGAAAATTTATGACACAACAAGGGTTCCTAGGTATTTTATGGAATAGGGAACTCTATGCCATTTCCATAAAAGATTGGATTTTCTTTTCCTCCTCCCACTTACTGTCCATACATAGTTTAATCTCCAAAAGGAAGAAAAACAGAGATCCCTATGAAACTTTGGAGTACAGCATTGATGAAGCAGAAAGCTAATATTTGCAGAATGTTAAATATTTTCCTGTGAATATCAGTGATTCTCTCTTACTTTCCAGTATGGAAACCTAACCTTATTTTCACTGAACTTTATTCTGTACTTCCCTACCCCCCTTTTAATTTTACAGGCACACCCTCCTTCCAAACAAAGCTAATATGTGAACATTCAGACTAGAACACTTCTAAGGTACTGTTAGTTCTACATTCAAAAAGGTCCTGTTAAGCACTTCACTTAAACATGTGCTTCATATAAAAGCTATAATTGTACCCAACTTCAATGAAGCAGCGCTAATGTGTGGAATGAAGTACTGCTCACTAATATCAAAAAGTAATTCAGTTGTAACTAAGTCGATTAACAAGTTTTCATTAAACACTTATTAGGATCCCAAATTGTGTATGCTACTGAAGATAAAAATGAAGCTCTACTTATTTCTTAGGTTGAGAATTATTTTATTCTATCTGAGGAAAAAGAAGTAGTTCCAAGAAGATACTAGTTCCTCACCCCCACTTTCCCCAGTAATAATATGTTCTTAAGATGAGAATCCTATGATGGAAGCTGTTTATGCCGTTGAAAACCAGAAAAGGCAAGGCTTTAGGATGAAGATAAATCTTAAATTGGACATTGACAAAGTAGAAACGGGGTGTGTGTGTGTGTGTGTGTGTGTGTGTGTGCGCATGCACATGCTTAAGTATGCTGGCATATGTATGTGTTAAATACAAAAGAGGTGGTTTAGACTTTGAAATGTAACATTCTGAAAGTGAATTTGTGATAACTGTCATGAAGTATTGGAAAGAACAAGAGTGTTAGAGCCAAAGCCGCTCAGGCTGAATATCATCATTGTTGTTCAACTATATTTCATCGGTCAAGACTAAAATCATTTGTCAGTCACTTTACTCACCTTTAAATGCAGACAATAAACCTCCTTAGCTAGCAGTTATAAGGTTTTCATAAGAGGCTCATACGGAGGGTTCAGTAGAGTCTGTTCCCTTCTTCATAATACATGAAAGATTTGTCAACTATTTTAGGCAGTGCCTTTAGTGGCACCCATTACAACAGAATTGAACTGCAGCAATTTAATTCTTCTTTTCTTTTCTTTTTTTTATTTTTGTTAAATAAATACACATTGGAAAATGTACTGTGCATTTTAACTGAAATATTGTATTAGCCATTTTAATAAATGTAGAAATTGACTGTCTGCATGTTTATAAAATCTGTCAGATTCTCATCTTGCAAACAAACAAATTATGTTTAGATTCGCTGTTGCCCCCGCAGCAATGCAAATCACCATGAATTGAGCAGACTCCTACCGGGTGGATTTTAATGATTTATTTATGTATGCGTATAATCCCTCCATCAAATGTGGACCACATACTTGCCTGGCTGAACTGAATTTTATTGATAGTGTTTTTCTTCTTGCTCATAATTCTACTTTTCAGATTTTAATTCCCAACAATGCATTAGCACCAAATGACACCATTAGTGCCATTAAGAGTTAAGTTTCGCTGCAATAGTCAATACCTGCTGTGTGTATCCTCCAGAAAAGAGAACAATCCAATCTTCCCCATTGGCTGTGATTTCAGCTGCAGTGTGATTTTTAATTTGAGACACTTTGAGGTTGCAAAAGAGACAACAGGATATTTAGGCTATGGAGGATTTAGAAACCAGGGCAAAATTAAAGTCTTTTCATTAATGGATAAAGCTGGGATGCTCACTTTGAAGAATAAGTTTCCCAACATCACGTATATTCTCAGAGCACATTTAAATTACTTCAACAGTACAATAATAAAATGACACTGGAAAGTACCAACAGGAAATATATGAGGCAAAGTAAAAGGGCAAAGTAATGAGATCAATCATGCCAAGAGGATAATGAAAGACAGAACTCCTGAGCCTGCTCAGGGAAAAAGACACAGGAACAGATATTTATAGCGCAAAGGAAGAAATGTTGATAGAATTTTGCACAAGGTACTATGGGAGACTGGAAGGGGGAACATTAATTGTGTTAAGATGGAAGGCAGATAAGCAGACTTTATTTAAAACCTTGTTCCCTGTCAAGACAACAGATTTACTAGTAGAACAAAAAATACTTGGGCCCCTTTTGAAATGCATGGCGTGAGACCCTGACCTTCTGCCACTTAACACAGTGCTGTACAGTGATGCTAAACAATGCTTTCCTCTATTTCTTTGAAATAGCTTAAAAGTCATGCCCTATGCTTAGAAATGGATAGCGAGTGTGTGTGATAGTGAATCTGTGAAATTCCAAATAGAAGGACACCGAAGGACAGTGGATATCTAGAAAATGTGAGAAGTGTCCCCATTCTTCCCCAGGACTGGATGGAGAATGACACTAGACTCCAAAATATAAGCACAATTTATCCTGAGGATGAAATTCTTCTTTTTGGCAGCCTTGCCGAGGGTAAGTGCTGAGTGGAGAAAAAGAATGATGGTATAGAAAGTCCTATCCAAATCAGGTTTCAGAATTGGCTCTTCAGAAAGAACCTAGCTATCTGCATCAGCACAGAAAGAAGAGAATCATTTATGACTTAAAGGATACGAATCCCTTACATGTAACAGAGCATTCAGCTAAAGAATAAGTGGGTCGTTCTTTATTGTCTCTCATTTTTTCCTACTGCGTTATATTTTATAGGATGACTAAAATGAGTGAGTCAGAAACACAATGCCAAAGAATTTAAAGTTTTCACCAAGATATTTTGAAACTTGTTTTTTTTTTAAATCATGATTTACAATTGAGAATAGTTTTAAATATTGGAGGATAGGAGGAAAACGTTACCAAGTATTAGGAATTTTACAGTGTTGGCAATTGATATGTTTCTAGACGTCTCCTGTGTCCACTAGATGCAGCACTCTCTCTTGGATAGGAAAATAGGAAAGAAGAGGGTCCTATGGGGCCAGCGATACAGCTCAGCAGCACAGCACCTGCTTAGTAAGTGCAAGATCCTGAGTTCGAATTCTGGTACCAAAAATAAGAAAAAAAAAACCACAAAGAACAGGCTAAAAGAGAACACAGTGCCCTTTGTCCTTTGTTTCCAAATACTGCCTCTTTTACATATTTATTTGGGAGATAATATTGAATGAGAGCTTACTATGTATCAAAGATAGTTCTAATTTCTTTGCATGTAAGTATTAGAACGGAGTAAGATATTATAATACAGACATCTAAAGTAAAATAGTCAAAGAAGACCTAGAGTTTCCTGCTCTTCATGTACTAAAACAGAGGTCCGTGGACTGTTAAGGAGCAGAGAGAGATGGGGAATAAACTTCTACACTTACTACTCTAAGGACCCAAGTCTTACTCGTGTTGTCATTCTTCATTCTGTCTGATTTGATCTTGATTGGTGTAATGTTGGCTTTGCAAAACTATTGTCAGAGAGGAGTTTTATTTAAAGCTATGAACTTGGAGCAACACATCTCATTCATGCTCACATTCTGTCCCCCAGAAATTAGTCATGAATAGCCTTGCCTGTAGGAGGGCAGTAGAGACCTAGTCTCTAGTTGGGTAGCCACTGTCTCTGCTAAAATATGGGAGATGTGATCCACACATGGCAAGATTCCTGGGACATCCAGCTGTGTGGGTTATAGTGATTTAGAATTTGATCAACAGAGCAGCCAAGCTTGGGAAACACTAAAAGGAAGAAATAGAGGATGGTTTTGAAGAAACACATCATGGCTTTTGATATACTTAACCCTCAATATATGTATCCATTTAATCTTCACTTCTACAGGCATTTTAGTCACACTATTGTAAAAAACCATGGCACCCATGACCTATAACAGCGTGCAATTCAGATAGTCTATAACATCACTTGCTAAACATCACTTATATTAAACAACTACTCTCTTTTCCCTCTAACCCAACAATAATATTACAGTTACTCCTGCAGGATTTAGGTTTATTCACTATATCAATTATATTTTGTAAGATTCTACCAAGTGCAGGGGGCAGTGTAGGTTTTTTTTGTTTTGTTTTGTCTTGTTTTGTTTTGTTTTTTGATGGTTTTGTTTCTTTCAGTTATGGATTGGTTGGCTCTTAATTTATGGAGTACATGCTGGAGATCCCAAACTGTGGCCCCAAAAGTTCCTTTCTTAGTTTCAACATTTTATGGAGTTTTTGTTTCTTTGCATTATATGATGTTGCTCTATTTTCATTATATGTTTCCCATAAGTGAATCTGACTACTTGTATTAGATTTTCATATTTTATATCTTCTGAAATGCATTTTTATTATGCAGATTTACAATCTCACTAATTTATGATTGAGTAAGATAAAAACACTTTCTGTAATCTTCCTGTAAAATTACACACACTTGTTACCCAGTAAAGAATGCCCGTTTCCGCCTTTTCCTTGAATGAAAATATATCAATCACAATGAATGATCTTATCTTCTCTTCTGATAAAACACAATCTGTGCTGATATATATTTTGGTTTTTTATTGTGAGAGAGGAGAAGATCTCAGTAAATTATAATTTGTGTTTTCTTTTTTACTCATAACAGTGTTTCTTTTCATTCTTTTCAACTTGACTGTATATTTTAAAATGATCATTTCTCTATGTATTTGACTAATTATTTTATTAATGCTATGAGTTTTGCACTTATTCATGTTCTTTGGAAAGAGATAGAATTAATTTTAAAAATAATAATATATGTGGAGAAAATAAATGAATAATAGCAAATGTTGATTATTAGTTGACTGTTCTCTGCCTATATATTATATGCAGTTGGTAATTTTGTTACTTAAGTGATGGTGTATGTATGCTACTGGTCTTTGTCTTCTCTCAGGAAAGCTCCTTGGGCAGCTATTCCTTTTATTTTTATGGTTCTTTGCCTTTGTGGAGAACAGGACACTTTTTCAAGATGGTTATGTTACAGTGCAAGCTGACATACATACAGATACTTGCCTGAATTCTGACTGCAGCTCTTCACTCATAAACTATGGGGCCTCATGCAAGTATATCCACCATCCTTGTTACTTTGTTTGCAACATAGAGTTGATAACTGAATTCGACTTTAAGAATTGTTATGAGGGTGACTAAAGTTAAGGGATATTTTGCCTGGCGCATGGCAAGTATCAGTCACAGTTTGGCTACTTCCCATTGTTTTGTCATTTTCTTCCTGTGGACTTGGTCAATAATAATTGTATCATTCCTTATGATGATTGATCTGTTTCTGTATGTATTGATTTGTTGACATGTAGAAGTTCAACTCCAGCAAGTGTGCTGTTCCTTTCTGAATTTTGCTTTATCCACTTACGTGTGATCTGGACAGGAGGTAAAGAAGTAAAGAATAGTGGAAAGAGTCTAGAATTTTTCACTCCTGTTCAAAACAGTTTTAGGTTAGGGACAATGTGATTGTGGATTCAATAGAAGACAAACTTAAAAGTTTAGGATAGAATGAAAAATGTACTGAGATTTTTGCTGTGTTCTTTATCTGCACAATAATTTACCTGGTCATGAAATACGATTGAATATTATCTCTGTAGGTAGTTTTCTGATGTAGCCTGACATGGCATAATAAGAATGTTAGAGTTTCGCCTAGGAATCTTAAATTCTAGTTAGTGAAAACGGATGACTAGCACATATAGGAATTATATGTATTATTCCAGTATGTATATATGTAGTACTGGAATCAGATAGTTCAATTAATTACCACTCTCCAAATACATATTATGAAAATTAAGGGCAAAAAGAAGTTGGAGGAACTGGAGAATCTAGATAGGAATTGCTTTCACTGGACTTTTTTTTTTAAATTTTCCAAACTTCTAGACATGACTGGCATGGGAACACACAGGTATCTGAACATTTTGACTGGGTCCGTGCCCAGGGCTCAGGACCAGGGATTTGAGGCATCTGTTTAATATGTTTTCCCTACCCAGTTGTGTGTAGGAATGAACGATTCATCTGGTTACTATAAAGCATGATACACATAAAGCACTGGGCTCCATTTTGTTGTTTTAAGAGGTAGGCATATCATTGTAATATTTTTCTACAAAGAAAAGATCACTTTGTAGACATCAAGTGTTTGAAGGGCTAAACATATATTCTGGTGTAATTTGAACATTTACAGAACCATTGTGGATGTTCCACTCTGAGCCTAGTACATCCATTAGCAATCGGTGTCTCTTTTAGCTTTGAAACAGTAAGGAAAGCTATTTTCACATGGAACAGAAAGGTCAGGGAGAAAGTGCTTCTGGTTTATCTCACCACTTCAAAAGCAGCATCAAAGACAGATATCTTTCCATCATTTTGCTTTGTTACTCTCAGTTTGTCACCTTTGTCTTTAGGCCACCCCACCCTTTTGGTCACAGAGGTTTTATCTCTACCTTTACCTATAGTATGTCATAGCCAGACACACTATAAGTAAAAAAAAAAAAAAAAAAAAAGTTTATCTCTTCCTTAAGTGTTACTGACTTTAAAAAAAAAAGAAAAAAGCTTTCTCAGAAATCCATACTAAATCTTCCCTTAAATCTTCCCTTATATTTCCTAGAATTTTATGCCCAATCTGGTCATCAGAAAAAAAAAAAAAAAAAAAAAAAAAAAAAAACATGACTAGGTTTGTCTCAGAAGTGCAAAATAAACACTTTGGTCTGTGTCAAGAGCTTTCTACAAAGGACATTACCATGTGTAGAAGGGGAAATGCTTGAGTGAAACTGGGGTTTATTCAGAAAGGATGGGGATAAGAATACCTATTTTTGTGCATCAGTAGTGCCCATTACACTTGATGGGAAGTAAATATTCCTTTGTTCTTATGCTTTCATTATGTTTGGTGTGTGGTAAATATATTTATGTCCTTATCTTTAAGGAATTTAGGACAAAAAAGATGATAGAAAGAGAGAAGAGAGTGGGAAAGAAAGAGAGAGAGACAAAGAGAGACAGAGACAGAGACAGAGAGAGAGAGTAAATTCTTCTTGCTTGGTATGTTTGTCCAGTCTTTTCTATTCAGACAATAGAATTTTTCCTTATTTGCTTCTACCAATTCCAGGCAGATTGTAATAAACCTATCTTCGGGCCATGCATTAAAAAATTTAATTTCAATTTCAGAAACTGGTTAGAATTGGGTGGCTGCTGCTTCTTTCTTGGCAAGGTGTCAACTTATTGCAGTAATGTATTAAATAGCCCTTCAAACAAGAGCCAAAGAAACAATGTCCTTTGGAACTAACACTTTTAAACAGTTTCAAAATTAATGGAAAGTGCCTACACTAATGAAATAAAACATCAAGGCTTTGGCAGGAGGTGATTGGCAGAAACACCCACTGGCTTGATACATCTGTCTCCTGAAGACATAAATGGATTTCTCCTTGTAAAAGAGAATGAGTAACTGACTGAAATTAAAGCACTAGGGTAAGGAAAATGACGTCCACCTTCTGCTGGAGGACTTGTAAGCATACTTCTGAGCCTGGTATATTTGTGCTGTCAAAATAAGATTCTGGGTGCAACTTAAAAGATTATACCCCTGTAGTCATGAACTCTATACTCTTAATATTCAGTAAGAGGTTATGATAAAGATATATGGTATCTTCTTTAGGGATTTGTAAGGATTCTGGAGTTACAGTTGTGTAGCTTGATGGATAGGCTGACTTATAAAGTTCCTTATTTGTTCATTCATCATTTCATCTATTGATTCATTCAGTCATATGTTCATGCAATTCCTTCAGAGTCTGCTCTTTTCTACACACAATTATATGATAGGCACTTGGAGGTTTATGGAGACCAAAATGCTGGGTGACAGCTATGCATGGCAGCTACAGATGTGCTATACCAAGATCTCCTCTACAAACTTCTTTCCTAGCACTGTCCACAAACTTGTAGAACTATTATTAAATTTCCAGTCCCAAGAACAGAATATTGAGGCTCAAAATTATATAACCTATTCCATGTGACTCTTAATTGCTCATGATATTCTTGGCTTTTAAACTTGGGATTATGTTATTTCAAAACTGATCTTTCTTTCATGAAGTGGATTGTGTGCTTTAATCACAGATTTTTTCCCTCTCTAAATACTCCTAGAGTTTTCCTTTCAAGTTTCTATTGTTAGTTTTTAGGTCTGAGTCTCCTGAATATGTGAGCAGATCTAAACCAATCCAACACATTAAGAGTGTCATAGATTTCAAAGCTGAAATCAACCTATGGTGGAGCTAGAAAACTGTACTCAAGAATGTTAAAATGGTACTTGCAAAATAAATACATGGACTCTCTGAAGTGAGCCATTTTAGTTTTGCTAGACATAAAATACGTAAATTTGGTATGTCAATGTTATATGAGTTTATCTTATTCAGTAGGATTTATGACAAGATTTTTTTTTTTAAAGAAAATTTGCTCTTGCTGTTAGCTGTCACTCACTCATCACTGGGAACCTTAGTCGAAGCCTATGTGTTACTGCAAGTTTGGGACATGGAATTAGGGTGCTGATCAGCTGTTTGCACTATCTACTCTAAAGATAAGATCCAGAGAAACTGAATCCATCCCACAGTGTGACGATCTCCTTTCAGGATTAACCTAAGAGGGAAAGGGCATGGTTCTTTAATACAAAAAGTTATATAGTGGAAGTAAACTCTTCAGTAGTAAGTATCTTAAAGTTATAATACAGTATTATGTGCACTTCACAGATGGTAACTTATTTAATTCTTAAAAGAGAACAGTGCATTGTCCAGTCATTATCCCATTTTTATGGTTGGAAAATTTTGAAGTATAAAATGTGTGGGGATGTATATAGCCAAGCAAGAGAGCATTTACTTAGCAATTTGAAGACCCTAGGTTCCATCTTCAGCACCACAAAGGCAAGCAAAACTGAGGCAGAGAAAAGTTAAATGACTCATACAAGATTTTGCCGATGATTTATGTCAAAGCCAGGATTTCAACCCAAGGGAATGAGTAGCAACAGGGACGATAGTGCATCTCAAGGGCTGAGATTATAACAGATAAATTCAGGTATTTCTTTTACTTCTCTAACTGAGATTAAATCATGTTCACTTAATCCTTTGAAGAGAAGTGAAGACATTCATCCATAGAAATGATTTACAGTAATTATCTCATTGAGTCATCTCAAGTTTTTTTGAGACAGTTACTGATATTCTCACATTACATATTTGTTCATTTGTTTATTTTTGAGGCAAGGTCTCACTTTGTAGTCCAGACTGGGCTTGAACTCACTATGTAGGCTAAGATAGCTTCAAACTCACAGCAATCTTCCTACCTTAGCCTCCCGAGTGCTGGGATTACAGGCATGCGCCACCAGACCCGGCTTATCCTCACTTTGGAGACAAGATACATGAGACTTATTAAGATTGACTTCTAAATCTCAGTTCCCTCAGCTAGAACATATCAGATCTAGGATGCAAAACAAGGTTAATCTGCTTTTGTACCATCTTGGTGGACCACCTGCTCTTTTGCTTAGTTTTAGCCAAAATCACCGAATAAATAAAGAATTAAGAGATCATTTTGATGGTGTCATGACAGACACTCTGCTTTGTTATAGTACGATTGTAAAATCAAATATATTGTAGAGGCTTAAACTCTTCTACAACCCTTAAATTCCTTGTTCAGAATTAGTCTTGGATATTTAAGCAAAGGAGAAAAGTATAGACTGACAAACTGTTTGAATGACAATTTGGGAAGCAATCACATAGTGCTTCTGCAGCTTTAGAAAACACTGATAAACATTTAAGCATATGTATATATCAGTGTCAAGTGGAGTGATAATTTGAGGATTCAATGAAATTTTTTCTGATCCAATTTTTTCCTCTTTCTACTGTCACTGACATCTCTTAAGATTTCACCCAGACCTCATTGGTGTTCTTTACAAACACTTCACATCATAGTGAAAAAAGAGTTCACATCTGAAAAATGGAGCCTAAGGTCTTTTTCTCAAAAAGAAAATGTTGATGTTTTCTGTAGTGATATGTCTCTATAAAAGTCCATTTATAAAGCGTATCCTTTAGATGAATAAACATAAAATATATCATATAATATGGACTACATAAAGTGTTTCACTGCTTTGCTTTCATTTCTCATATTTTCTGTATTGCAACTATATAGGAATTTTCCATTTTATGTATCAAAGGTCAGAGGAACAAGTAAAATCGATCTTAGGAACACATTTATAAACTAGGCCATTTTATCTTTGCCATCCTGTTGGTTTCAAATCATCTCTGCTCCACACAGAAACCCTGAATGAAAGCAAAGGTAGTAAATATTTTCTGAAAGTGCTTTTTATATTTTGCCTTCTCTTGCACACTTAAATCAATATGTGACCTTTTTATACCCTTATCAAGATAAAATGGAGTCTGGTGGTGCTGACTTAGAACTATAGAGTGTATGGTAAGATCTATTGGTCTTGAGGAGTCTATGTTCCTTGAGGTATTGTGTGTGTGTGTGTGTGTGTGTGTGTGTGTGTGTGTGATACCAGCTCATTTCTAGTGAGCAGTATCACCACCATCACTAAATGTGAAGAGTATTATATGGTTTACACATTGCCTTCACCTGTACCACGTCATCATAGAATATATATGTCTAGGTAGATAAGTATGTGGAAGCTCAAAGAATTGATCAAAAAGTACACTATTTGTTTGCATTTAAAAATAAACTTATAGTGGAAGACATATTGGAATTAATCCTCTTCAAAATCCCCCCTTCTTACCTATTGTTCTTATGACTTTCTGAAGCAGTTCTGAAAGTCTCTTGTGAGTGTCTTCCTGAGTTGTGATAAAAAAAGAAATGTGGCAATATAAGCAAGTTAAAGAGTGAGATGAAAGTGATATTAAGAAACAGGAAGATGACTAGGGATCTGGGGAAGAGGGAGTGGGAAGTTTGGGAGGGGAGTGGGGAAGTAGAAATTCTGAATAGGAGATATGTGGTTGTACCAATCCCTGAAGACAGAAGAAATTGCTATGTATCACAACTACATACTAATGTATTTTTAAAAATATGGTGAATGCTGCTGCCATCTGCCATCAAAAGAATAGCTAGGCTAGTAAAAAACTCTATACTGTACCCTCATTCACCTTATTTACCTTACTCATCACTATCTGGTACCTTGTGAATTCTTGCTCTTCTTTAAAATCAAAATGACCAAGAGTACATCTTTTGCATGCATTCAGGCCATCGAGGCAGCCAAGGCAGTGCAATTAAAGATGCTCATGAAAATGGTTTCCAGAACTGCTTAGAAGTTAGCAAGAATAGTGAGCTATGTGTGTTTGAAGCAAGGAAGGTTACTCTGAAGGTTAATAGCAATGTGTCTTTTACTATTATTTTTTGCTTAAACATAGCTTTTTTCAATGATACCTCATAAATACAAGTACTACATTAAAGCTCAAAGAAACTAAGCCTATGTAGCTGGTTGCAGGCAAGTTTCAGGTGCTCATCATCCTTCCTCACACTGACCTCCAAAGAGAACCTTTCTAGGTCCACCTGAAAAGCAGAGACACAACTGGACCTGTAGTCTTTGTTGAGTCACAGCCGGAAATGATTTGTTTGTCAGTGCGTCCTAAACTCTAAAATTTGCATCAGGCACCTTATAAGCCGTTTTAAATTAAAGTAACTTATTTGAGCTAATGAGTTTCTTTCTTGTAATCAAAGGAAAGAAGATGCTCTGATGCAAAATGAGCAGGTGAAGTGGTGTTTCTTTTTCGTTTCTTATCTCAGGTATGCAGGTCTCTTGACCTCTGAATTGAACTGTTTTCCAAGTGCAATTGCATTTCAGTTATTTTTACTTTTCTTTGAGCAAATCTGTGGGGCATTGGGTGAGGGTGATGGGGGAAGGTCAGAAAGTGTGGAGGTTTAGAAATTTTCCTGTAGGCTTCCATCTATATGTGACTGATATTTGCAGGAGTGGTTGCAAAAACCACCTGCTGTGTGCTCTGAGACACCTTTAATTAGTGTAGAATCATAGGACAAAGTCTGCCTTAGCCACTGAGTAGTTAAATTTGCTACTTCCTCTTTATAGCAGCAAGGATAATCCCCAGTTCTTAGCATTATAGTGAAGAGTATAATTAATATATCTAAAGCTGAAAAGATGCAAGCAATAAAAAGTGATCATTGCAATAATGGTCCTTTATAAACTGTAAGATATGATGCATGCTTGTTCTGCATGACCTCATCTCTGGTTTCTTAGGAGGAGCTGCCTCTGTTTTTTAACTTCTTTCTTGCACAGTGACTTGCTCTTAAGCAATGCACTACTTATTACTTATAGCATCCCAGAGACACTAGCAGATTTTCATGTATTTGGAACCACCTGAACATGAAAAAACTAGCCTACTAACTGTCAGAATTTTAATTAAAACCTCACCTCAGGGAATAAATGGAAATACTTAAGGCAAGTTGATTTTTGAGGTAAGTAAAAACTTCTCATTAGAAGTTGACATTAAGTTTCCAGGGATTCAGGTTTTTAGTTCTTATAATTGGTTAGATACACTATGAAAATCAGCAAACTTAGATGACTTTAAATGAATTTGGATGGAATTGGAAAGTGATAAATATATTATCAAGAAAAAAACAATAGCATAGAATCTGCTTCTTTAATTACTTCCCTCTGATTAAGAAATGTCAAAATGAAGAGCGCTTTGTTCATGAATCTTTGGGGAAAATATTGACACATTCACAATATATGTTTCTAATGAGCAGAGAATTTAAATATGATGTGTTTCACAATAGAGAATAGAGACATCGGAACATCAGTCTTTCTCTCTTCCTTTGCTTCTCTCCTCTCTCTCTCTCTCTCTCTCTCTCTCTCTCTCTGTTTTGTGCTGTACAAGATACAGCTATTCAAGAACAAGAACTCTACCCCTGAGCTATGCCAACATCTGTGGATTAATTTAATCTGATATTCTGAATGCAGTTTCCCAGTAAAGGTCACTGTGTGTGTGTGTGTGTGTGTGTGTTTGTGTGTGTGTGTGTCTATATATGTACGTTCACATGAATATATAAAATATATCCTATAAATATTTATATATAACTATGTCATTTATTCATTTTTTTAAATATAGAAGAAACACATCCACTCAATTTTCAACTCATTTTCTTTAAATTAGTACTGCAATTTAGTAGGCTCCTTCTTTATTTTTCAGTGAAGTGTGAATTCAGTATGTTTTGTGGTACCTTATGTTATAATTGGGAAGTGAGACTAACTCCAACTGAAAGATTATAATGAACTGTTTGCTTTGGGCCTAATTTTTCTAGGTGAATAGAATGAAAGCAACAGTAACAATAGTCCCCATCATTTTGGTTAGGCTAATTTAAAACAATGGCTCTATTGTTTGCATGTTTATTTTTTCGTGTTTCAATTTTTATTTTTATTTTTATTAGTACATGTTTGGAGTACATAATGATCACAGTCCTGATGGAGAGTTGCTGCATGTGCACGACCATAGATGAATTACTTTCATCGCCTCTCTCCCTTCTCCTCCCTTCATTACTTGGTTCCCTTTCCATTTATAAATGATCTATCTCACTATTTTCTGTTGTCTGTCTTTTAGTTTTCATTTCTTTGTTTAATTATTTATTTATATTTTTGAGTTTCTTATATACGTGAAACTATGTGTATCTGATTTAATTCACTTAACTTTATAGTCCCAGTGTGCATCCATGTTCCTACAAGTTTGTCCTTGATTAATACAAAGTGGTACCCCACCATATATACATAACACATTTTCTTTACCCACTCCATCTACTGGTGAATATTTAGGTCACTTCCAGAATTTTGCTATTATGAATTATGCTGCTATAAACATGGATATGCATGTGTCACAGTAATATGATGTCTTTAACTCTTTTGGGAAGATACCCAGAAAGGAAATAGGTGGGTCGAATGAACTTTCTGTGTTTGGTTATCGGAGGAATCTCCCAACATATTGCTATGTAGTCCAGCCTTGCGTCAAGCTTGGGATCCTCCTGCTTCAGCCTCTCAAATGTTGATATGACAAGCATGTGCCACTTTTCCAGGCTCATGCAAAGGTTCTTAATTAGGGACACTGCTGCCCACTCTCAGTGGATGATATCTAGAGACATATTCCATCGTCACAATCAAAGAGCAGCTGTTACTCTTATCAAATGAAAAAAGACTAGGTATGCCACTAAGCGCCCTACAATGCACAACACTGCTAAAAAATAAAAAGTAAAATATTATATAGCCCAGAAAGTCAATGGTACTGGGATTGAAAAATGTGATTTATAGGGTAATAAATATCTATTGCATTGTGATAAATAGTATTCTATAAATGTGAATGAAGTGTTGGGGATTACAGGCCTAATTGCTTTGCTAACATTGATCCAACAGGGAAGCATGTCATGGGGCAAAGATAGGTGGCAAGAATAATGGCATACTTGGAAAACGTTGGGTCCAGATGTTCTGGTCACCCACCTGTGCATTTTAGGCCTATCTGGGCTCACTGGGTCAGGTGGTGCTAATTACAGCATAATCTCAAGCTGCTGTTCTGTCTCCCGGGAGGCCTGCAGACCTGGCTTTTGAAACTCCATCTCAAAGCCTGGTTCTCTTCAGATTCACCTCCGTTCACAGTCTTTGTATGTTTCATCTTTGGTATAGACATCCTCATGTGCCCAGTTCCTCTCTGCACATGAATTTCTGTCTAACTGAACTGTCCATAGTATTGCAGGGTGATTGTGTTCGGCTACCGTGAAAGCAGAGTTTTGACTCAAGGTCCCACACAGACCAGGTTTACATAACTGTGGACCCCCCCCCATTTTCTTGATATGCATTTTACATTCCATATGCAAAACCTCTCTGGAGATGAAACATGGGTTTCTTCTGAGAGGAGGAAGCTTTCCCCGCTCCCTGGTGTGAGTGCCTTACAATGGTATCACTATGCCCACAGCAGGTCCTAATCCCTCCAAAGCTTTCTAGAGTAGGGACTCAGGTAAAGGGCTTTAAATAGCTGAGATCATCTAGGAAATAACATGATTGTTGTACTGGGATCATGAGAAGAATATCAAGACCTTCAAGGGCTTTCCTGATAAGGAAAAGAGTGGGGGAGAAAGAGATAGAGAGAGAGCACAAACCAGCCTTCCCTTTACTTAGCCACAATGATTCCATGCCGTGGTATCCAGCAGAGCCTGTGGGAATCCCATGTAAAGAACTTATGCTTATGCAATTTTTGATAAGTGATAAAATCTCATTTTGCTCTCATTTTCTTCTTCTGTAAATGGGTATTATTCTATCTGTCTCATAGAACCATTGGAAAGTTCGCGTCATGTTTTTTGTAGCCTGGCACACAGTAGGCATGCCATGCTGGTTCGTTTCACTTTCCCCACTGGGGTCTGCAAACCTGTTTGATGACGAGTCTGTGTTTGAGCAGACACTTACAAGCAAGACAGTAGCCTTCTTCATTGCCAGAGAAGATGCCAGGGAGGAAAGTTTTTCAATAGAAAAATGCTAAGCGTTGTGGGCAGATGATGTGGTGAATAAAGAACCATTCAATGAACAAAATGAAGCAAATGTGGTGTACTCAGTGGGCACACTGAAGATGCTTTTGGAAATGTTGATCCCGGTGGCAGACCCGGTGATTTTAAATGAGAAAAGGAAGGGATTATCGGCTCAAGATGCATAAGATTGAAAACAAGCCACAAAAGTTTGAATCAAAAAAGTAAAAAAAAAAAAAAAAAAACTCAGGATCTTAAGTGATTAAAACACAACTGTAAACTGCACCTTGGGAGACAGCATCACTTTATCATGCACCGAGCAGTGGGCAATATATCTCTCTGCTGTTATGTTTGAATATGTTCAGATTCCTGGTAATTCATGGCAAAAATAGTAAATAAATTATTTTCTACATCCTGTGAGCCTACACTTTGGGAGGAATATTAATGCATAGCTCACGAACAATACCTTTTTTTATTTCTAATGTTTTTTTTTTCTGGTTTAAAATTCTATTGTCACTGGTTGGGACCCAGCCATGTCCCCACAAATTAGAGATAGAGACCCCAATTTACCCCTACCCATGGAGTAGACTCTTGACTTGCCACAGAAATTAATGCAGGGCCCCTCAGTGGAATGAATAGACAAATTTTATTAGGCAGAGATAAAGTTGTACACACTCAGGGAATGTAGAGTGTGGGTCCTCAACAAAGAGATGCAGGATGCTCCGGGGTTGGGAGTTTTATATCTTCTTGAGGATGTCTGTCAAAGGGAATGATCTAGGATGTGTCTTCCTAGTGTTTACTGTGTTACCATTTGTCGACTAGGCTAGAATACAAGCTGTTTGCAGTTGTTTGGAGGTTGGAGTTTATGTTACTCAATTCTCAGAACAAATTCCTTAAGGATGAAAGACTAGGATTTGTGAATCTATAGTGCTGTGTGAGACCCAGTATGTGAGAGGCTGGTGCTATGGATAGTTTAAAAAAAAAAAAAGTCAAGGAATGTGGAAGAGGTAAGAGTTTATTGATACCGCAAGGAAGCAGCTGGCAAATTCCAAGAGAGGAATGTGCTGGCCAGGAGAAAATCAGGCACTTCATTTGATTTTAATGTGGTGGGGGGGGAGATGTCACCTCAGGAAAGATTTCATCAGCTCATGGTGATTCCATTGTCTATTCATCTTCCCTCCGAGAACACACAAGTATAGCTTGAAGACTGAGTAGTGTCTTCTTCCATGCAATTCAGTGTTCCTTGCATTGTTAAAATTAAACAATCCTTCCAAGAGGATTAATTAGCAAATATGTACAGGCTACTTAGAGGTAGTGGTCAAGGGAGAGAGAAAAAAAATAGACACACACATGCACATGCACACGCGTGCTTAAAAGAGACTTTAGCATTGTACTGTGATAGGAAAGAAATGGTATTAAAACATGATGAGTGGTTAGATCATCTAGTGATATCTATGTAGTTCTTATAGCTTGAAGGTCAAAAGTTAATACCCTATTACAGACTCATCACTCTGCTGCAGTGTCGCCTTAAAGAAACAATGATAAAATAACCATGATTTCTCACACATAGTATCAGAAAAAAGGTATGGGCTGAATATATAAATGAAAAGCACAAGCCCAATTTATAGGCTTATTATGTCTTTAAGACTCTTACGAATTGTATGTGTGTGCAATAAATTTTAGGGGTGCTCCACCTACCACTAAGATACATCCCTAGCCCCTTTAATTTTTGTTTTGATTTTCAGAGGCAGTCTTGTTAAATTGCCCAGGCAAGAAATGAACTCAAGCTCTTTCTTAAGTCAGACTCCCTAAGTGGTGGGGTTACAGTCCCGTGATACCTGGCCTGAATTGAAGAATTTATAGTTTTTGGAGTGTATATCCTAGAAGAAACAAAACAAAATAAAACAAAACAAAACAACCAAAAAACTGGCTTTGGTGGGAAAAAAAATTTGCAACCTTGAGTATCTCTGTCCTGAAGCTGCAATTTTAGAATGTATATTTTTAAAATTATGATTTTCCTGGCCTCCTTACTACCTATCTTAATCTCTTCTATTCTGTCTCAATATCTATATGAATTTTATCATGAGGGAATTACTTGCTTCTATAACCTAAAAAAGATGGAGATTAAACAAGATATTTTGCCTTTTCTTTTATGTAAATAGTGATTTAAGAGTTCAAACCAGAATTATTTTAAAAGTCAGAAGACATATTTTAGTTTATTTTGGTTGTTATCTTTTCTTTTGGTGCAAATATTGGGGCTGAGAGAAAGCACAGGCTTCTGTTCGTATTTTTCTTACTGAAAGGAGATGAGGTGACTTTCATTACAGTTAAGTTAGAAGAATGAACCTGTCATGTCTATCCCCTCATAGAAGTATCTAAATGAAATTCCAGTGTTAACATTTTCTACATCCCTTAATCACTACTGAGACTGAGTATGAAATCAAAAGACTGCAGCAGAAACCAAAAACAAAACAAAAACATACTGAATGTTTGAATATCTGGAAAAAGTATCTATACCAAACACGCGTGGGAACTTGCTCCAGTGATCCTGGAAATAAAAACTAATGCAGCACATGTGTTTACAGGTAAAAGCTCTGAGAAAGAAAACCAAGTAAGGAAAGCGCTGCAGCTTGAGTAGGAAAAGAGAGGAACACCGGTCTGACAGAGCTCAGAGAGGCCAGTTCACGAAAGTCCTGGCGTAGCTTTCACGGCTCCCCTGAGCTGGCCTGGGAGCTGGTAATTTTCCACCGGGTCCTGAGTAGTGGAGTTATGTTGAGACTTCTTCCTTATGTTTCTGGACAGGAATTTATGACACCTGGGCCTGGGACGGGCACTTGTCCAAGCCCTGTTAGGAACGGGTCCACGCAGCAGGAAGTGACCTGCAAGTGGCCAAGCAAATGTGTATCTGTACTTTGGCTGCTCCCATTGCTTGCATCTCCACCTGAGTTCTGCCTCCCATCAGACCAGCAGAGGCATTGGCTTCTCACAGGGATATGGACGCTTCTGGGAGCTCACTGTGCGGGACCAATAAGAATCTAATGCTGAAACCATCCTCCCTTCCCGCCTCCAGGTCGTGGAATAATTTTCTTCCTCTAAACTGATTCCTGGTGCTGGGAAGGTTGGGGACCACTAATTTAGGGGATGTGCTCTCCAAGTAAAATATAGGTCATGAGTATTTCCATCCATGGAGACATGCTGACGTGTCCCTGCTGTCACAGCACACTGTCTCTGAGATTGTAAAACCAGAGGGCAAGGAGGGGGAAAGGACATTGCACACAGTGTTAGTAAGGGAACGTAGGGAAGAAGGATTAACTTCCCCTTCGGTGGCTCACAGGGCGTGGTTAGGACCTGGGAACCCCACCTGATGTGTAGCGAGTGCTCCCATCTAATTTCAGCACCAAACCTTCTTCTTTTTATTTTTACTTTTTTTGACTTTATGAAAAAAAATTTCAAAGCAAAATAATGAGAGAATAACAAGTTAGTACATTACATATTGTTATCTTCAAAGTGGTGATTGAGAATACAAGATAGTGGCATAAAAAAAATACTCCAAACAATATTAGCACAAAATTCGCTTTTCAATGAACCCATAGAAACTAGTACTGAAACTATCTTGTGTTTGTTTTTCTCCTTTTCCTTTTCTTCCTTTCCGCTTCCCCCACCCTAGTTCCTCTTTCCTTTTGAACAGTTTCTTCCCATTTCACAGTATCTATTGTACATTTACTTTTGAAGTTATAAAAATTTCAAATAAACAGAAAATAACAAAGGATAACTCAAAAACATGTAGGCAACACTATTTTTGTAAATAGTTGTTGAATTGTACCATATTTGCTTCAGTTCTTCTAAAATTAGGATTATAGTTAAAGATCTTTTTTTTTCTTTTTTCTTTTTCCATGGCTGTTGATAAAAAGTTAAAAACTTTGTTTGTGGTATGCCTATTAGAACTTTAGCGTAAGCTAATAGTTTCCAGTTACTTCAAGTGATATGCTAATGAAAACAGCTAAAATAATAACTATTAAACTTAATATGGAATACCAAATCCTAAGAACAGCATCCATTGTAGTGTTTTCCTTAATGCAACAACGAAAAAATTTCCTATGAAAGAGACAATATTATTATCTACATTCTACAAGCAAGGAAAGTAGTCCTCTGACTAGATTAATGATTTGATGAGACTAATGCTGCCAGAAACAGTGATGAAATAAATTTGATTGTTCAGCAAACTTGAAGTTATTTTAATGAAATAAATTGAAATGCAATAGAGCAGAATAGAAAACTATTAAAATACATTGCATATTGTAAAGTTTTGTTAGAGAAACTTTTCTTTTTTTTTTTTTTTTTTCTTTTTTTTCTTCTGAACTGGGAGTCAAACTCAGAACCCTGCACTTGCCAGGCAGGTGCATGTGCCACTGAGCTATATCCCCAGCCCTAGAGAAACTTTTCTTACAGTATTTAAGAGGTGGGGAGAGTTGTGCTGTGCTGAGAAGTGAATTTCTTACGGGAAGGTAGAATACGAAATACTAGAAATTTCAAAGCAACTATTCTAAAAAAATATTCAACTCACTATCTTCTATATTTCTGTCACATAATCTAAATTATATAAATATAGTTTTCTTTTCTCATTTGTTCTCAGTTGGCTCAGAAATTTTAATGACCTGGTAGTATGAATCTTGCTCATTACCTAAGCCAGTTCCTTTAAATATGAAGAAACAATAGGCTATCATTGTAATCCATGGTGGTACATCTTTTTAGTGGTCTATTTTGGAGGAGAATGTAAGTAGCTTCCTCATGTTGTTTTGTTTTGTGATCTTTTGGCTTGTTCCTTTATTTTTTCTCAGAGGAGGTGAAGATCGTATTAATAAATAATCACACATAACAAGTTGCAGACTGTCAACACCTACTCATCCCATCTGTAATATGTGGACTTTTCGTTACAATCAAATTAGTAGAGTGTCTATTACTAAGTGTTTCTTTGGTGAGACACCGTATTTAGGCATCTATCATACTTCTTGTCTTGGGTTTCTAAGATACATGATAAAAGGCATTTATTCACCGATAATGTAGCAACATATGAAAATACCAGGTAAGAAAACTAAAAGGGGTTTTAGCTGAAATGTACATTGCTCAAACAAATGAAGACAATATTGATTTCCATGAGGATTAAATAAGATATTTGTGGAATAAATGAATCTGAGTACACTTCTTAATTTATCACAGGATATGCCTAAGATTGGTGCAGATCTGCTGAATTTTGTTTTCATTTTATTTTTTTTAATTTTGATATGGTCACTGGATAAAACAGATGAAATAAATATTTTAATAGATAGAATAAATTAAAGTTGTCTTAACAAAGTAGCTGAAGAATGAAGTATTCATTTGATGGATGATTCTCCAGAGGTCTCTTGATTTTATAATACAGTTTTGTCTTAATTGTGCATGAGCTACTAATTGGTAAAAGTCAACTTATACAGTTTTTTGAGTGAGCGTATATTGAAGAATGCAGGTGTAAAGGAATATGTCTATATATTTAGTATGGTATCAATGCTAATAATAAACCCTTGAAAGTCAAATTCCACCTTTTCCTTGAAGTCCATTTAGATACTTAGTATCAGTCCACCAGATTCTCTTTTTAAAAATCTGTGTATCACGCACACTATAGCATTATATTTAACTCTTAAATATTATCCTGCACTTTAAATACATATTTAAGTTTGTGCATCTCACTACATAAATGTATTATGAATGTCTAGCTGCTCTTTGATTTTTCTAATCGTATTCTTAATTTTTTACGCAGGTTACTTGATTAGCACAGATTTGATAACTGGTTAACAGATATAATATTTTTATGCATGTCTAGAAAATAATTAACTATTGTCATATTTTCTTGCTTTCCCATGATGCTAGCTGGACTCTGCCAATTACTATAGCTATTTGTGTTCTTGGTACATTGCCAGCTATTTTTTAACATATTTCTGGCAGACTGCAGCTCTTACTTGTAACTATGCAATTCAGAACACTGCACCAAACTCACTGTCTATGCTCAATAAATGTTAAATAAGTATTTGTCAAGTATAAATTTAAAAGATTTTTAAAAGTTAGCTTTATATTTACCTATAGGAACTTAATTGCAAAAGTAGCACATGGTGCTAGGTGTGACGGATCACATCTAAAATCCTAGCACTCAGAAGTTTGAGACAGAATGATTGTCCTGAGTTCAAGATCAGCTCAAACTATATGCAAGACCCTGTCTCAAACAAACAAACAAGCAAGTAATACATAGAAGGTTCAAAATTAAACAGAAAAAAAAAGTTTATGAATTCTGACTTTTTTCATTAAATGACTGTGAGACATGGTAAAATCCTTCTTGCTTTTCTAGTAACTATTATAAAGGGATTCACTGTTTAGAATTGTCTTTAATTGATTTTCAGATTCTAGGAAGGTACTTCATGACTTCCAGAAATAATGAAATATTTTCTTAGCCAATAACAGATATTTAAAGTGTCATGGCTTATGTTGAGTTTCACATACTTTAAAAAGAAGTGCTTCACTTTGGGAATTTTTTGAAATACATTTATGTAAATTGCAATATAGAAATTTGCCTTTATCAAACCAATTTGAAAACATGCTACTTAAAACTCCATCTTGCTGCAGTTATATCTCTAAACAAGAAACAGGTGAAAAGTCCTGTTATTCTGTAGTTCACATTCAAATATTTTGACATTAATTACATGCAAATATTGGTGACAGCATTAATTAATTGCAAAAGTATACAACTGTGCCTTTACTGCAGAAGAGAAAAATGTATGTCCAGTTGTCCTTCAAAGAATATTTTTCTTCAGAGTGGAATAAAAATATTTACTTTTTTTCTTTTCTTATTCTTTGTCTAATTAAAAGATGATCACACTGAACACATTTTATTGATTGCTTCTTTAATCAGTTGTTGGATGGCTTGGACTTGCTTTCTTCTCCCCAGACAATTTAGATAAATAAGTAGACAGGTAACATTTTCATGACTGGTTTTCTATTGGAATGTAAAGATGAGTACTTGCTGTTTGGTAGACTCCAAAATCATATGTGTGGTTAAGTAATAATCACACCGGTACTAGCAATATAATAATAATGATTAAGAACTTTATCTGAGCCAGGTGTGGTAGCCCATGCTTTTAATCCCAGCACTCCAGAGGCTGAGGTAGGTGGAGCGTTGTGAGTTTGAGGCCAGCTTGGGCTACAATGTGAATGCAAGGCCAGCCTAAACTACATAGTGCAACCCTGCCTCAAAAAACTAGGGCTGGGAGTTCCGCTCAGCAGCTTAAGCACCTGCCTGGTAGGTGTGAAGTTGTGAGTTTGATCCCCGGTGCCACACACAAAAAAGAGCTTTATCTGGATATGTTTCACATGCCTGGGTATGCTTGCACATGCCAGCCCTTAGCTAGGCTGAGGCAAAAGAATTGCAAGTTTGAACCCAGTTTGGATAACTTATCCATTTAGCAAGACCCTGAACCCAAATAAAAAATAAAATAAAAGGCTGGAAATATAGCTTAGTGTAAAGGCCCTGGGCTCAATTTTCAGTACTTAAAAAAAAGTAATTATTAAAGAGCTCTAATCATTTTTATTTGTTGCTTTTTTATGTCTGGCACTGAGCCAACTGCTTTACCTTTTTTTCTTGAAATACAGAATTCATTTAAAAACAAAATCCAATTTATTTCTTGTGATGGACTTTTCTGTGTGACAGGTTCTGTTATTATAGACCAGAAAGATGAATACTTTCCCCAAGGTTAGCACTTAATATGTGGTGATTTGAGATTTCCTGAATTTACAGTCTAATAGGAATGAAAAATAAAAAAAATAAAAAAGGGGCACAGATTTCTCATAAGGTGGAATACAGTGAGTATAGTCATCTCACAAGATGGAACACACAGAGGGGGAGAGAGAGAGAAAGAGGGAGAGAGAGAGGGAGAGAGGGAGAGAGACTCAAGCACAGTACCCTGCAGGTGTTCATTCACTTACTGGTTCAATCCATTTCTCGTGTTACTGTCTTCTCCCTGTTCTCAGTACTGCTTTTGCTTTCAGAGTTTCAGTGTTGCTACGACCTTAGAGCTGCTTCAGTACCTTCCAACCACATGCTTGAAAGTTGCTCACAGTGGCCTGTTGCTGAGGCCCTTCAGCAATAAGTAGAGCTCCCTACAGGCATTAGCTATCTGCTGTTTGGTTGCTACAGATGGAGACTAGCAAAACCCTGTGCCATCTGTTCTTGGTTTTATTTAATATAATCAATTATAATTTGTGATCACTCTCTTTTAACAAGTTGATCAATCTCTGAGATCACTATTCAGTGGCCTCCCTTTTTTATTTCTGTATTTTTTTGGTTTTTTTGTTTGTTTGTTTGTTTGTTTGTTTTGGTTTAACAGCACAGTTGTGTTTTGTTTTGCTCATCCTGGGGATTGACTGTAGGGTCTTCAGGCTGAGTTCTGTCCTCAGCCTTTATAGTTTAGTTTAGTTCAGTTTTTTTTTTCCATTTCTCTGACAAGGTCTTGCTAAGTCTCTAGGTTACTCAGGGTAAGCTTGAACTTTAATCCACCTGCCTCAGTCTCTAAGAATGCTGATTATTACAGGTGTGTACCATCATGTCCAGCTGCAATCTTTTTATAACGTTAAAACTATGTAATCATGTAAAGTGTTTAGGACAATGCTGTTATGGGCTTAAAACCAGCATAGGAAGACAACCAGCCAATTGTGAATTTAGAGGAGCCTTTATTAGCCGAGTCAGGTGGCCAAACTGACAGTTTCACATATAGGAAGGTGTCAGAACTGTGCAGACTTCTTACAGCAGGCAGAATTTAAAGCAAAAAACCACATCCTAATTAGTACAGTCACCTGTTACTCTTGGTTAAATCTAGAACAAGGAGTTTAATCTGTAACTGACTGTGAACAATACAAAGAACTTGGTTTAGCAAATACATTGTTTTTAACATGTGTATGTTCTTTCAGGGACAAACTGATCTCATTGTACTTTCTCTGATCACTTTCCCCACCCTGGGGTGATCTGGAGGTTAGCTTTATGGAATTTTCCTATGTGAACCATCACAAATGCCAAGAATATAAAAATCAATATAAATAGCAGATGACAATAATAATGGTACTAAAAAAGTAATTCTTATTTACTGAATGATTATATCTTTTTTAAATTCTTATTTTCCTGCTTGACCTAATTTTACATACAATTGTTTAGTTTAGATAACATCTTTATTTAAATGTACTATTGCTAGTAGAACACAGTGATGTAAGTTCATTTGTGTACATCATAAAAATGAGTTCAGCTCAGTTAAACTTTGGTTTTATTAGTAGGAACATTGGAAGCATTCGCTTCTGAATACATAATATCTATGTTGGTCTTTGTTGAGTTGTTAATCTACACTTCCTTTCAAAAACCTAAACCATAGCTTTACTTTCTGATTTCCCAATAGAGGACAGTAATAATGAAAAGAAGAAAGGGGATAGATGAAATTCATTTAAAATAGAAACCATTTCAAAGATATTACCCTATCCAATGATGAGAAATGAAAGATAAGTAGATGTAGTTAAAACAAAACCAATGATTATGACCCATCCCCCAAAGACTGAATTTGTCATTTTTATTATACATCCCAATTCTTTGTTAATATAATGAAATTGTAATAATTAAAAAAAAGGTTCACAGACCAGAAAAAAGACAGATAGCTTATTAAAAGATGCTAAAATCTGTAAATATCTAAAGCCTAGGGTCTCTTTTAAAGTAAATTTAGAATCATTGGTCCAGGCAGAGGACTTGCAAGAGGAAATGAATCTTTGTTTGTGGTTATGTTAAAGGTTGGACTCTTGGGGCTCCAGAGAACCTTTAGGAGAAATTCCTGAGGCAGGAACTAGAGAGAGGCACACTAGATCTTCCCAAGAAAGGTGAGGAAAAATTGACCATCACCCTGGCTTGACTTTTAGTTGCTTTTCCCTGGCTGAGTAGGCACACAATTTTTTCTCTTCTGGTTTTGCTTCCCAGTGATTTACATCAGCAGTTTCTGTGGTTCTGAAGTATTAAGCTGAGATTCTAGTATCAACAAGCCAGAACACCATTAGTGCCAAGTGTCATTTAAAAATCTCATTCTCCCATGGGTGACTTTTGGAGTGATGATATTCTAGCTTGTAACATGCAGCTGTTCTAGCATGTAGCTTCCAGTTTGCAGAATAATGACAGCTTCAGTCTGTGTGGAACCTTATATCATCCAGTACAATCATCTTGTAATGCAAATCTAGAATTCAGCCTATCAGAGACAGGGCTTGCCCAAAGCTACTTGCCTACTTAGTGACAGAAAACAGTAGAAGTTTTGCTAACTTGTGTGACCTTACTTGTCATTTCTTTCCACTACTATGGATAGAGATGGGGATAGGTCTAGAATCTAAATATTTTGTTCTAATATTTTTAATTCTGTGATTTTTAAATTTTAGACACGTTTCCATTGTACAAGCATAAAGAGACTTTTTACAAAAATTCGTATGTATGCCTAAGTGACACTGGGAAATGTATTGGTGTAGGCTAAACTTCTGGTTAATACTGCGACCTGTGTACAGATATATATTGTAAAATGTGACCTAGATTTGGATAAAACCTTCTAAAAACGCATCCTGATTTTGAACATGGTTGCCAATTTACTGCATTGTATCTTTGCACTATAAACACCTCCTAAGGACAGTATAATGCATGTTTAGTATTATTACCTCTGGCTGAAAAGTTTAGATCACCTGAATGAGTCAAAACCCTGAAGAAGTCATTCTATAAAGGACTGAAATGCCAAAGTAGGTTTTAGTTGGAAACTCAATCGCATATAAGCATGCATTTGATTTTCTTTTTTACTTTTTCAGTGCACACATTTTAGACAAATTGACAGCAATTCCTTTATGCAGCAGCTGTTATAAAAGCTTTCATCAGGAATGTGCATGTTTAGTGTCACGGCACGAGATAAGTTAATACATGGCAATCAAAAGATTCAGCAGTACGATAGACCTGGGCTTTTAAATTCTTGGCTCTATGAATAAATTAGGTACCATCCTGTACTTCTAAAGCTGAACAGTTGGTTAATTATAAGGTGAAACCTCTCGTATTCAAACTACTGAATGTGTGTGGAGTCTTGTATACTTATTACATAACTGACTTGACAACCATGTGTTGTGATAGTCTCAGGAATATTGGACAAATCAAATGACATAATATTTATGAAAAATCTCATACTAAGTATTAAAACATATAGATGGATGTATTAAAAGACACTGATGAGTAGAGGACAAGAGGATTTGGGTGGCAAATACTTTTATTTTTCCAATAAAACTATAGCTTAGAGCAGAGAGAGTACCAGGGAGCAAATAAAATATTGCAGCTAGATTACCTAATGCCCGTTCTTCCTAAAATATTATCTCCATATAACTTACTTGGGGTTATTGTTAGAATGCAAATTCTCATTCAGCATGTCTGGGATAAGTTCTATGATTTTGTATTTTCTAAAAACTCATAAGTGATCTGGTATACCTATTCTGTAGCATTCTGACTAGTAAGATATTATGTCTCCAAGTTAATAGTTAACGATCAAGGGTCGACTAAATAGCTTACCAAGAAACACACATTTGCTGGGGTTTTTATATCAGGGATTACCACCCAACCTGGAAATCAACCACCTTGCCACACCATAAAAGAGCTTTCTACATTTTCTGGTTTTATTATTTAGTGTTAAGAAAGCACTCAGATTCTACTGCATAGCTGAATTTTCTGGCTGACAGATAGAAGCAAAGTGAGGATCTATATGATTAGAATTAGAAATAAACAGGATGCAGAGAACCTACACATTGCCAAGACAGTAGAGTTGCTACTTGTTTCTTTACAAGGTCTTGTTTAATATCATCTCTATTAAATAAGGCAGTGGAATGAATGCTGGATGTAGCCTTAGAAATTTTGGATATGTGACCAAATGTCCTAACTCCTATCTCTCTGCTCATTGCATATTTAATTGAGTTAGATCATTCACTTTTCTACAATAAATATGAACAGGAAGAAACAATGTGAACTACTTTGTATTATGAGGGTCATTGTTACCAGGTATCCTGTTTGCCTATAGAGGATACAGGTATAAAGTATATATTTAGAAAATATACATATAATTGATTGAGCTTAGAAAATACTAGATTAAGAAATAATATGCTAGCCAGGTGTGGCAGTGCACACCTGAAATCTCAGCACTCAGGAGGCTGAGGCAGGAGGATTGCCTTGAGTTCCAGGCCAGCCTGAGATGCAAAGTGAGTTTAAGACCACCCTGAACTGCTTAGTGAAACCCTATCTCAAAAAGACAAAATAATAATAATAAAAATTAAAAGTAATAATAATATGCTTGGAGTTCCAAAAATGTAAAAGAAATTGAAATCAAATTCTGCCAGGGAATTAGGAAGACTTCGTGAAGGAAGAAGGATTTTAATAGAGATTTGGAATATGGTCATTTGTACCTAGAGACAAAAAAAAATAGCATCAAAGAATGTCATTCTCACGTTGTATGTATATAAATGAGGAGTAAAATGGAGAGATCTGTTCATAACGTTAGTTCACCTAGTTCCATGCTGGGATTACAATGTCATTCTTTGAAATTTGGCCTGAAGCCAAGTCTTTGTGTGGAAAAAAGGCGCTATGCCAGGTGTGCACTCTCAAACTTTATTTCTATTTTCAGTGGGTCTAGTTCCCTGCACTCTGCAGGAGGAAGGATCATTTTTATACAAATATTTTATTTTAGTGTATGAATCACCCCACATCAGTAGGTGCATTAGTTGGGAAAGGGGAGAGAGAATAATTTCAAGTCCCCTGAAAAATGAGTCTCCACATTGCCTCATTTACTGATTATGGTTTTGTTCTTTACAATGTTGACACTCAGACATGATAAGGTTTTTCATTTTTCTAACTTAAGTGAATTTAAAATTGTTTCAAATAAATTTTTGTCATGAGAGTTACTTTGGAGTATTGATTAGTCATAAGTGAGAAGCGTTTTATAGCTGTACTTTGAGATGCTGGTGCTTAGCCATTAGCTAAATGATTTGGATTCTTCATCATCCCACACAATGCTGTTTTCTGGACAGGATAGGACTGCGGTGTTGTCTGGTGTCTCCAGAATCTACAAATTTTCAAGATCAGTGCAGTGTATGCTCTCCATACACTGAAGGTAATCAAAGAACATTCACCATTATTAAAGCCAAGGTCAAATTTTGGGGGCATAGCAGGAGATAAAATCAACTCAAAAGCATTCAGGAATGTGCCAAGAAACTGGTTAGAGCAGGGGTTACACTTGGGAAACCATGGTGTGAGGCACTTATTCTTTCTGGTTATTCACTGAGCTGACCGAGACTGTCTTAAAGACCAATAAACAATTTGGCAATGCCACTTCATCTCCTTTATCACTCACCTTTGGAAGATAATGTCTTAAAGACTCAAATGAACAACACAGAACGAATGCTGCTATATAAACTTTGGATTGTTTGGAGTTCCACTGAGCAAAACGATGTACCACTGATGCTAAATTTATCTGAGTTAATTAAAATCCAGGAAACAATTTTGAATCTATATGGCAGTTTATATGGAGTGTCAAATTGGATTGGCTTTGGGAACTGCCCTGGGGTTTGATGGAGAACACTTCTGAATATATCTGGATGGAAAACTGAGACATGAATTTCAGATCTGAGTCTGGTCCCTTGCTCCATTTTCTCTGGTGCTGCTTCTCTTAGTTCTCTTCATGAACTAAGTGGCTTTGCTCCACCCTGGTCCTCTGCCATGATGGTCCTGTCTTGGAACCAGCCCATCCTGAATGAAAACCTTCTGCAATACTAAGCTATATTAAATCACTCTTCCTTTACATTGCAAATGTTGGGTATTGTGTCCCAGCAAGGATAAGCTGACTAATACACAATGAAACTAATTTTTTGTAAATCCCATTCTGCTAAGACTGTTCACAGTTCCCTTTGCATCCTTTGCCATTGAATGTGTCACTGCTTACCTTGCTTTAATTTCCTTCCCCTCATATTCCATCTTTGGCACTACACGATATCGGTAAACATTGAGTATTTTTAAATGTTGCTGTCAATTTCAAACTATGGGACAAAATCTAAACTTCATGGGCATAGAGATTTCACGCTGTGAGGGGTTTTGATGATCATCTAGGATTCATTTTCTTTCTCTCTGAACCATACCAAGATGAGTGATCTAGACTAAAATCAGAAGAGCTATAGGAATGGAATGAAAGTTACAGATCCCCTCCCTTCCAAATAAATTGATGGCTTTTTCCATTCACTTTGAACGTAACATATATAGGCTGTTTAATGGTGATAATAATCTTTTTACAAAAGTATAACATATCTGAGATTAGTCAGCAATACAGAATTGTGTTAGATTTTCCCTGGGCTGTTCAAAGGACTGATATATGGTCTGTATATGCTTAATATGCAGGTGTTGCTTTTTGAAATAAATCAAGATGAATAGTTGTTTTCTCTTTGCAATCTATATCCACGGGTGTTACCAGTAAGTGTTTTCAGCTCTGCACATTTGTTCTTAAAAGAACTGCATATTAAGTGCTAATTGGGTAAATGACACTGTGTGCAGTGTTGTATTAATTAGGATTTTCTGAAATCTGATGTAATAACAAACCCACCTTAGCATTTCAGCAGACTAACAAAAACAAAAGTTATTGTTTGTTTGTTTGCGTGTAAAGTCAACTATGGGCTTTGCAGTTCCCCAAGGGATACAGCCGGTGGCCAATCTGCTTCTGTGTTGTGTTCATTCCCTCTCCACATGTGGCTTCTGGATACTTCGCTACCATATGGAGAAAGAGAGTTGGAGGTGCTTTGGCGGCTTTTGTCCACTATAGCCTATAACAAGCAGTTTTTATTCTCCTTTGAATCCATTTGTTTACAATATGTAGCCCCACCTAACCAATATGGAGATGGAGGTTGCCAGGAGGTATAGCCTTTCTTCTTTGTGCCCAAGAAAGAAAGAATCATCAGAAACCAGTGAATTCTCTTGATGTATCACAAGTTCTTGGGAGAGTAAAGATTAAATTGGAAATTACCTCCTCCTATGAGAGCTACCCAGTCATAGGGGGAAGACAGTAATTACAGAATTGTACTTAGGGTTGTGCTCCAATTGGGCAGGACCTTTAACTCCTTATGTGAGCAGCTGTTGTTGTCTTTAGAGAGTGCCTTCTTCATCTGAAATAATTAAGTTGAGATTTAAAAATGACTGTCTTCTCCTGTCGTCATGATGCCTGCTTTGTTTTCTTAAATGGAGGTCAAAATGTGTTTCAAAACCAAACCTAGGTTTTATAGCTTCTATTTTTTTGTTTCCCTTGAGGCCTTGGCCTTACAGAAGCTGTTTTGTCAGAGAATGAAGACAATTGTCCTCACTCCCTGTGCCCATTAAGTCCTGAAGGACAGACTGAAACCTTGCACCCTGCTAGCACATTCTCTGCTGGGCATTACTTCTTTATATGGCTTCAGTAAGATGATTGACATGGGCAAATATTGAGATGGTTTTCTGGTATGAGCCACACAAAACAATAAAGCGTAGACAATTGGAGAGATCTACATTTCCAGGGGACTTAAAGTAACAAGGCTGCACACAGTCTTTCGCCTTGAGAGAATGAACAGGTCGGTGGAGTTGGATTGTGGATTACATAAGAGTAGAGTCTACAGATACTTTTCTTGTCTTTGCTGCATATCTTTCTTTACAGACTGTCATGTTGATGTGCAAGAGGTGGGAGAACAAAGACCTGTACCACTTTTTGAAAGTTTTTCTCATAGTAAAATAATTTTCACTTTTGTATCTTATCTATAACTGCAAAGTGCCTTATCTAAAAATAATTGGGTTTTTAACTGTCAGTTTTTTTTTTTTTTTTAACAGTTTGTCACTGGTTCAATCTTCAAATTCCATTGGCTTTACCATTACTTAACATTATATCTACATAATGGGTTTGGTTGGGCATTTGAACTTATATTATGATGCTAGTAAATGCTTTCAGTGAATTGGGCAAAGAAATATAATAGTTCTAGAAATTTGAAAATAAAGAAATTTAAAACTGGAAAAATTATACAAATAATCCTCATGATAATGATGGGAGCATTAACATTAATTGAGCATTCATTTTAATCCAGATATCTAGCTAAGAGCTTTACAGCCATATTTTAATTTAATGTGCATAATTATGAGAATGGACTAGTATTAACCAAATGTAATTATTCAGGCTTAGGGAGACATTAAATAAATTATTGAATAACATATGATAGCAGAACCTTTCTCTGACCTATTTAAAGTTAGCCAACTCTTGTTCTGCTAAACGCTATCTTCTAACTTGAATATAAAAAGTATATATAACTGAAATGCTATAGTAAATAAAATTCAGGAATTCAGATTAAGCAGTGAAAATGTGGTCAGTTTTTATCCAGAAGTCTCCAATGGAAGAATCCACTACTTCCTCCAGATCATGCTGTGTTTTTTATACTGTTTCCTCTACTTCCTCTATCCAGCAAATGTATGAGTTTGTGCAAAGGCCTTAGAATTTTTGTTAACATGATGGCAATCTGTAACATGCATTTTATAAAGTTTTTATGAATCTTAAAAGAGTAAATATATTTAGAACAGGGTGAGCCACTTAGAAGCATATAATGATTGCTCTTATTTTTTATTCATCTAATATTATTAGATAGGGCATCACATACATTAAATTTCTAAAGAAATGAAAGCCGTCCCTTAAAATACCAGTGTTTTAACAGTTACAGTAATGAAAATATTTTAAAAAGAGCTTTTGCTTATTCAAAAATAAAAACCAAATACTCTTTAAAATTTTAATTTTAATTTCTTTGTCAACATAATACTGATTTTTATACTGGATTAAGATACACAAAGCTCTTAGGAGCTACTCGAATATGAGAAGTTTCCTATCCCTAGGCTACTGGGTTTTCTCATTATTTTGTCTGCTTTTTCTTTTAAAAATATTACTTTTGATTCCTTTTTATCAAAACCAGCTCCGTGATTCTAGTAGTTTTTATTTTGCCTTTTCTAAATACCTGCATTTTATCATGATTAAAAGTATTTATTAACCATTTATGCTATGTTCTCGAAGGTGTATTAGTGACCAATTAAAATGATGCTGACTTGGGGTTTCTAATTAGCAGAAGTCAACATTAAAGAAACTATACCTGTTAAATAACCATTAATTCAAATATGAAAATATGCTATGAGCAGAATCAATGGTTATACTTAGGAAAAGCTCAGTACTATATTGGGTATATGATATAGGAAGGTGATCAAAATTGATCAGTTCCCAATTTCATACAAAATTAATCATTAAGTGGCAATCTAAAAATTTAGAGAGGAGCCGGGCGTGGTGGCGCACACCTTTAATTCCAGCACACGGGAGGCTGAGGTAGGAGGAGCATTGTGAGTTCGAGGGCAGCTTGGGCTACAACGCGAGCGCAGGACCGGCCTGAGCTACACAGTGCTTGGGCTACAACGCGAGCGCAGGGCCAGTCTGAGCTGCATAGTGCGACCCTGCCTCAAAAAACCAGGGCTGGGAGTTTGACTCAGTGACTTAAGCACCTGTCTGGCGTGGCTGAGGTTGTGAGTTCAATCCCCAGTGCTGCAAAATAAATAAATAAATAAATAAATAAATAAATAAATATTTAGAGGTAAGGACTGGGGATTTAGCTCAGTGATGTAAGCACCTGCCTGTCAAGTGCAAGGTCATGAGTTTGATCCTTGGTACCAAAAATAAATAAATGTATAAATAAATACTTAGAGGCATCACGAATTCAAAGGGACTGTGTACTACAAGCTCAGTATGTGTAATGTCTTGATTCTGGACAGAGAGATATTACATAAAAGAATTCTTTCAAGTTCAGTGTTGCAGTGTACCACCAGAGTAGAATGGAGGATGTAAAGGTTACTTTGGAAATGAGACTTGGTCCTAACACCAAGAGGCTGGCCGTGACTGTCCTGACAAGAGCACCTATGTAAGGATGTCTCCAGGGAGCAGCCATGAACAAAGGGCTGTCTGGCTTTTATTGCAAAGATGTACAAAAGAAGAGCAGCTCAGTTGTCAAGCAACAAGGAGATCTGCTGTGTGACATTCTTCAAGCTAATCTAACCAGTTTATTGGGCAAAGGAAAGGACAAGGGGTGAACCTAGCATGGTTCCTTAATCTGAACCCCTGCTGTTTTCAGCACTTTGGATTCACAGGGTACAGGGTACATGCACTTGCCCCATGAGTCCTTCTTTAATCTTTAACCATACACTTCAGGGCTGAGGTGCTTCTGCCCCATAGGCACCTTCCTAACTGATAATCATTCATTTCTCCAGCCAAGCCCCCCAGTTCAGTACAGCTAGAGAAAGAGAAAATGCCCAGCCTGATAGTGGCATTGAAAATGCTAGGCAGATAGCTAGAGGCTCAATCACTCATGGTCTTCTAAAGTATGTAAAATACTACATGTCAGACGTTATTTAATCCATTGACAGTGGCAAGGCATAGAAAGGTTAGGCTTCTGAATGATGTTATAGATTTTAAGGTACAGAATGATTTTGGAAGAAGGAAGGAATGGAAGCAGAGATAATATTTAACTACTGCAGAATTCTAGGCAAGATATAATGAATACAGTTAAAATTACATCTCTGATAAAAGTAACCAGTCTCTGCGATAAAGGGCCTAAAACCTTTTTGCAAGAGGAGGCTTGATATTTAGTTCATGAATTTAGAAAGATTTAATTTTTTTTTTACTTTTTTAAATCTACTACCTTGTTCTTGTCCATATTCCAGAGGATTAGAATTGATGAATAAGCATCCCTTCCAAAAGAGTGAAAATGCAAATATAAAGTAATAATAACAATAAAATTGTATTTATATTGTACATTAAAATGATCTATTATTGCGTTTGATCAGCACATTTCCCTAACAAGTAATTCTTGCTCTCTTTGTCCCTAGCAAGAATATGGTCCAAGTTAATGTTTCTTAATTTATTGGCAGTAGGCAATTCCTGCCTCATTAAGTTTTGATACATACCAGAGAATTTCATTTGTTCTGCCTTACAGAGAAAGTTGAAATTGAATGGAGATAGCCTACTCAGTTTCAACAGAGATAGCTGAAAATGATAGATTTCATTATAGAAGGGGTTATATGAAAATATTGGCTCCACTGTTTCTGTTTTAACACTACTGTCCTAATGGTACACAATTTTACATATTAAAATAAGGAGGTTACCTATATCTAGGTGTACAAACTATAGGCTATGCAAAATATGAACTCTACAAATACTAAATACATTTGTATATA
The DNA here is from genome assembly GCA_004363535.1 of Dasyprocta punctata. Classification (NCBI taxonomy): domain Eukaryota; kingdom Metazoa; phylum Chordata; class Mammalia; order Rodentia; family Dasyproctidae; genus Dasyprocta; species Dasyprocta punctata. The sequence goes on along the minus strand of RJWM01008426.1, from coordinate 10,447 downwards.
TGTACACATGGCCACACCCTATAGCACTTTACATATCACACTTAGGAAACTCAAATTTTTCTATTTTGAACATCTGTAATACCTGTTGGTTTCCAAAATGTGCTGTGTACCCAATCCACTACTACAATAGGTATAAAATTGATTTTTCATTGTGTGATAGGTTATTCAAATGATAATTTATATTAAGTATTTGAGTTAGCACCTGGCATATAATAAACAGTGAATTTTAAATATGTAAATTTTATTTAAAAATAGTTTAATGATCTCAGATTGACTCATATTTTAAATACATATGTTAATAATATAAGATTATAAACAGACACAAATATATATGTATCTGCATATATATGCTATATTAGCCATGGACTATTTTAATGACAGCTTCATAGTGATTTTCAAAATAGCAAGTAGTTCTAAAGCTACCTTTAGAGAAATAAATTTACATTCGTATTTTATTAGTATTATTTCTCAGATATTGAGTAAGTAGTTATGAAGATACATCTTTACTTTAGCTGAGATTCTAGGCCAGATTTCATATCCTGCTTCTGCTTATACACTCATTTATTGTGTTTCTCATTTTATTTAGTAAATAGTGCATATATTAGCTCTATTCTGTACAAGTCACCATAACTTCTTTCAAGAATTTTACAATCTGGAGGGGAACAAACATGAAAGCAAGTATTTGCAATAAAATTGTGTAAACAGTATGCAATACACTGTTCTTTTAAATGAAGAGGGCACACATTCATTTAGAAGAGAAACAGTTTTTTGTAGTGGACATCTTTGTCTATTGTTAAACTAAACAGAGAAAATTAGAAAGTAAAAGAACAAACTTAAAGCAGCATTTCTTTCTGTGGAATTGTATTTTATTCTTTTTTTTTTTACTTTCATTTACCACCTACATGCAGCTAAAGGTGTCCAAATGATTATCAGTAATTGCTATCACTTTCTCTTACCCCAGAATTCTATTTCCATCTGACTTTTGCAATCTGTAGGTAGATGTTCCATAGATATCTCATATTCATTCCACTTAAAATAAATCCATTGTGTTTCTTCTCCTCATGAAAATTTTATCTTTCCTGTGTTTCTAATATCTGCCAAATGTATCAGCACCCAAAAAATCACCCCATCTGGAGTCCAGGCATCTTAGTCAAAGTTCAGTGCCTGCATCTAACCCAAAACTAATTGATCATCAAATCCTCTTCACATTTTGCAAAATTTCTTTTTTTTTTCTCCTGGATAACCACATTCATACAAACCCCTCATGGCCCAAATTAGTAGGATAAGAAAGTTATTTTCGAGTTGCTAGGCAGCAACAGTTGAAAAGAAATCTTGGAATATTAAGTCAGTGACTTGGTTGTCAGGTGTGATTTCTGAATTTTCTCTCATTCTGTGAATGCAAAATGACTTGAACATGGAGTAATAATTTTAAATGTTATTGATTTAAATGTTACTCAAAACCATCTTCATACATGTCTCCACAATGATGTACTTGCTGATTATTTTCTCTTTCCATTAGTTATTCTTATATTCCTATGGCCCCACCAAGCCTCATGTAATCATGGCATGGATGCAGCTGAGTCTAGCATTGGTGATTGGTTTGTTGTCTAGAGCTGGGATTGGTGATGTGAGTGCTTCACCTGCCTAGGGGTGGAGCCAACATACAGTGTAAGTGCAGGAAGAAGCTGTGTTTTTTCTCTCTTGCCGGGTTTGCACTTGCTGTTTTGTGGCCACCACAAATGGTGGCCCCACCATGCCACCCTGCCTTGCAGCCAACTGAATATGGGCTGAAACCTCCAAGAACCATAATAAATAAATCTTTCCTTCCTTAATTTTGGGTATCAGAAGACCAGAAGGCTGATAGAAAGCCTGCTGGTAAAGATCAGGCTCAGGAAGTTTCTGCTGGGAAGAAGGATTACATTGGTTGTTGGACTCCACACAATCTGTGTTATGGCTTGGCAGAAACTTTGTCTGCATTCTGCCCATGCCCAGAGACTTTGCCTGAGACCCAGATTAAGGGTAATGGACTTTTTAATCTGGCAAAGGAAATTTCAAGGCAGTCTAATGTTGAGGGAGTGGCATGGCTATAGTTGGGTGCTTTTAGCCAGGTTTATGTTGTGAACCAAGAGCAAAGAGCCCAGCATGGTAATTTAAAACATTGTGAATCTGACCAGAAAGCTGTGGACTGTAAAGATAGAGCTGAGACCTTGATTGCTGAGAAGAAACAAAGCAATAAAAAAGATGTCCTGGGGCCATCCCAGGAAGCAGTGGGCCTCTACCCTTTATAGCCTCAGATTGGCAAAAATGGAAAGAGTTTGCTCAGAGGAGAAAGCCACAGAGTGCCATTCTCCAGAGTGGTGGTGGAGGCCACAGGAGATTCCAAAATGGCGGTGGCCACACCAAATTCCAGAATGGCAGCAGCATAGATGAGCTTTTCTTCACAATCAAGTTCAGAGAGCTCAGCGATCTGGGCACTCAACCCCTACAGCCAAGAGAGAGGAAAGTCTCGCTACTGCTCCTGATGGCAGTGAAGGTTTTAGGTGCAAGGAAAATGCACAAATTGTGAGGCTAAGGCAGCTTCTTCCCTGCTTTCAAAGGGCAAAATGTAAAGATATAAGGATGAAGCCAAGAGTGCAGTGGAGAACCCAGAAGTTTCAAAGAGCCAGGATTGTGGCTCATCCAAGAAAAGCTGCAAGAATTGAGCAGAATGGGCCTAAGAGAGAAGCTATTGAAGTTAAAACCCCTGGAAGTGCCATGAGGGTGGAGCCACTCAAGCACTTTGGAGCTTTGCCACAGATTGTTTCAGATGCTGGACCTGCAACTATAGGACTTAACGTTCGCTCTGCTGGATTTTTGACTTGCTTTGGTTCCAATGCTTTGTATCCCCCTGTTTGTAACTTTTGGAATAGTAATGTTTATCTTGTGCCATTATACATTGGAAGTGTTTAACTTGTTTTCATTTGTACAGGGGGTTACAGTTAAGAGTTTGCCATAGATCTTGGAGAACATTTGGGACTTGAGTTTTTCAACAATGCTGAAACTGTTAGGACTGTGGCAACTCTTGGAAATGGACTAAATGTCTTTTGTATAAAGGATGTAGATGAGTCTTTGGGGGCCAGGGGTGCAATGATATAATTATATTCCTATGGCTCTGCCAAGTCTCATGGAATCATGGCATGACACAGCTGAGTAGCATTCATGATTGGTTTGTTGTCGAGCACTGGGATTGGTGATGTGAGTGCTGCACCTGCCTAGGGTGGAGCAAATGTACAGTATAAATTCATGAAGAAGCCGTGTTTTTTCTCTCTTGGGTTAGCACTTGCTGTTTCATGGCCAGCGTGAATGGCGGCCCTGCCTTGCTGCCCTGCCTTGTAGCCAGCTGAATATGGATTGTCTTGGTCTTTTCCCTTGTTGCTGAGACAAAACACCTGACACCCAAAATTAGGGAAAGAAAAGTTTATTTGGCTTACAGTTTTTGGAGGTTTCAGTCCACAATCACTTGGCTCCAATGCAGGGTGGTATGGCACTGGGGCAGCACTTCAAGGCAGCAGCCAAGCAAAAGTAGCCAGAGTGAAAGGGACAAGAGCAAGACTCTTCTCCCTTATATTGTACACAGGCCACCCCCTCCCTCCAGGGTGGGTGTAGCAGTCACAAATATCCTTGCCTTCCTTTGCACAGGATGAGGATGTTTAGAAAGTAAGACCCCCCTGGCTCTCTGCTGAGTCTTTCAGCTAAACTTCTGACTTTCTCAAATTGACACAATGACCAGGTAACTGTTTGTGCTCTACACCCCAGGATGTAGGGCTGTTGAATTAGTTAATTAAGCTTCTAGACTTCTCAAGTTGACACAATGTATAAACCATGACATGGACTGAAACCTCCAAAAACTGTAAGAAATAAAACTTTCCTTCCCTAATTTTGGGCATCAGGTATTCTGTCTCAGCAATGAATGAAAAGTAACCACAACATTGATATTCTTCCAAGAACAGTTCCACCTACAAATCTAAGTCCTTTTCAAATGTTTAACTGCTCAGAATATGAATAAAAGATTTGCACTGCAGTTCATGCTTATAGGAACATGCACAATTTTTGTTTTTATCATTGAAAAGAAATACTGATACTCCAGACATGACAATGATAAATGATTCCACAAATTGACACTGATAATTTTTTGTCTCAGTGTTCTTAAATTTTTCTTCTGGCTCACACTCTTTAAATTTTTACTTATTAAGTCATATGTCAAGACCCTCTGAAGCATAGGAATTCACTATATTTCCTCTTATATGATATACAAATGTGTCATACAGATATGAGTGTACACCTATGTGTTTAGGAAAATGTTTCTAAATTAAATACCCTAGAATAAGAAATATAATAGTGTTTTACTTTCTTTAATGTTTTATGTGTCTTTTAAATACTTTGATATCCTAACAGGTACGTTTTTAGGATTAACATAAAATAGTATTATTACAGATTAAAATGAAAACTTATATATGTCTTTTAAGTGTGACTTTTACATGGTACAAGCAATAGCACCAGAGGAAAAGGCTGCAAGGGAGGGGGGAACAGATAAAGGACACAATTTTTCCTGAACAGATATTAAAAAGGGAAAGTTAAATTTACTTTGAATATTTCTTAAGTAAAAGGGTTATTAATTTCTGAGTTCGCAAGTGACTATTTTTTTTTTACCTTTTTAAAAGAATTAATACTTCTCAGGTGGGTTGGTATTTTACATAATCTTTTGGCCTGTATATCCTAGGGTCATTGCAGTGTATGTATTCATTAGTCCTGAGCTCAAATTAGGTTTAGTGAAGAAATAGATTTTGTGCAACTATCCTAACCTGATCATTTCTCACAATACCAAGGGAAAATACTGACAATGGGACTTACTGTGGTCTTTATCAATATGTTATCATTTTTTTAAAATTTAGAGAAAAAGAATGGAACCAAAGGAAAGTCTTGTGACTTGCAAACATATAACTCCTGAATACATATAAAAGTCACATTTAAAAATGATGAAATTTGCGAACAATATAACACAAGCTAAGGATCATTGTTAGTGGTTACCTATAATCCATAGTGAAGAGTTTTTAAAAATATGACTACTTGCCATGATGTTATGTTTATTATGCTTTCTGTAAAGTAGATTACTATAGGATTATATTTTTCATATTTTATTTTTATTTTTCAATAGTACACATTTGTAGTACACAATGATTACATTCTTCATGGGGAGCTGATATAGAAATGTAACACATCTCAATTCTTTTTTTTACCCCTTTCACCTTCCCTCTCTCCTCCCTCTGTCTTTTGATCCCCTTCCCTTTGGCAAAAGATCTCTTTCCCTATTTCCTAAAATCTATTTTTTGTTTAGTTCTTTATATTTTGGGCCTCTCACATAAGATAAACCATGCAATACTTAAGCTTGTATGTCTGATTCATTTTGCCTAACATTGTGGTCTCAACATGCATCCATTTTCCTATCAGTAACTCAAGTTTACCCTTTATGGCAGAGCAGTACTCCACTGTGTGTAGATATCACATTTCTTTGTGCATTTATCTGTTAATGGATATATAGGCTGATTTAACTATTATGAGTGATGCTGCTATAAACGTGGTTATGTGTGTATCACTGTAACATGATGTCTTCAGCTCTTTGAGGGAGACATTTAGAAAGGGAACGCTGGAGTCAAATGGGATTTCTACTATATGAATGTAGGATTATTTGTGTAGTATAGTAGCTTTCAACATGGAAGTCCAGGAAGAGTATTATCTGTTTCTTCTCTTCCTCTAAGAGAGGTTTGTTTTCATTTTGAAAATTTCTATAAAAAGACTGCAGTCATAGTATACGTTGTAGTTTCCTTGGAATGAAGTTCAAACTATAGTTTGTTCAGCTTTGCCAATTTATCGGGACACCATGGAAACATGAACACATAGGGAATCAAAACTGAGATACATTTAGCCCCTCTGGAAGAAGGCACTGCTTTAAATGTGGAAGTTACTTGGTAAATGAACTAGTTTGCCTGATAATGTTCAGAGAGTAGCTAGTAAGACTTCACATAGAGGAGATGATTAAAGGAGAGGAGAGAAGAATGAGGAATGAGACAGACATGAGTGAATGGAAAGAGCAGGATTCTTTGGCGAGAGTGTGAAGGCTAGAGTCAGAAAGACCTGAATTCGAATCCTCCATTTTGTTAACCATCACTCAAGCTGCTTTCTGGAACACAACAGTCATAAATCTAGCCTGTACTACATGCAAATCCTATCTGGACTGTGTAGGTTAACATTACAGCTCATCGTACTCAGGTCTGCCGTGAGTGGTGATCATTTTCCTCTTTGTAACAAATGGTTTTTAAGTAAATCCACATTGTATATCAGATTTCTTATGCTTCAAATAACATGTTTAGAAACCTGCACTACTCTGTGGTGATACCTCCCTTTCCCCAGTCATCTTGTTCTTTCTTTCTCTTTTTAGTACCCATTGTTTCCTAGTTTACATAACCACAACCCTCTGCTCTCAACAGGGAATAATTGACTCAAGAATGCAGAGGAGTGCTCCTGAATTTAGATGAGAAGTTGCAAACCCTCATCTACCTAAGGCTTTGTGCTCCCTTCTCCTTACTCTCCTCTCCTTTCAGCAAACAAACCTGAGTTTCAGTAACCTTCTGAACCAGATACCTCCCTAAATATTTGGAAGGCAAACAGTGTCAATGGTAAATTCACTGACCTAATTCTGACTTCACAAAGAAGCTGTGCTGGGAGGGAGGATGGAGATGCAGGTAGGCAGAAAACTGTCATCATCATAATCATCGTCTTCAAAGTAGCATTACCTACTTATGTAGAATGAGAGATAAATACAGGATGAGTTTTGCATTGTGCTGATCATCTGTGGGTAGGACGAAAAGAAATACTTGACTTAATTTTAAAATTGGCTTCATTTTCCAAAGATTTCTGCACTAACAGTTATATATCTTACCTGTTCACTGTAACTTCTGATCCACTTCTTTTGCATGAGATGTCCTTTGCCTAAATCTTTTTCTTTACAAACTGAACACTATTTTAGGGAGTGGCTAGATTCTCAATGTTCTAAATTTCAAATTTTATATAAGTTTTTGGCAACATACATGTAATGACAGAATAACAGCCTTTGGAGGGTCTCACCTTTTTTTGGGGGGGTGAGATTTAATTAATGAATGCTATAAGATCTTCTAGCACCCTTAGATAAAAGCCTAAACTCAGAGCTGGCATTCTCCTAATTTTAAATAAATTTCTACGGAGCTAATTGGCATTTAAAGTGATTTTGAAACACAACATGTATGGCGTGTGTCTGTAAGATGTGTGATCAAAAAATATAGTGAATTTAAATTTAAAAAAATGTGTCGCAGTAAAAGACTTTATCATGTCCTCCTTAACAATTCTCCTCCTTGTTTCAAACACAGTGTCGCATTACTCTTGTTACTTTCTGAAGCAATTTTGAAAGTCTTCTTTCCTGAATGCCTTTAGTTGTGCTTTTGTGGCTGCTTCAGTATCCTGAATCCATTCAAAATATTTATCTTTCAAGGTCATTTTGACTTTGGAGATGAGCCAGAAGTTTCAGGATGCCAGATCTGGTGAATACGGTAGAGAATGATATCCTAGTATTTTCACAAGCCTACTTTTCTGTTGGATGGCACTGAGCAGTAGCAATCACCATATTTTTCATCACACCTAAACACACTCACAGTAGATTTCCAGAACTGCTTCAGAAAGTGGCAAGAACAATGAGTAAGTTACAGGGAGAATTCTTAATGGCACTGGGTCTTTAACAGTAATAATTTTTATTTATAGACAGAGTATACATTTTAGTCAGCCATTATACATATGTATGTACTGGTGATAAACTGCATTTTAAAACCTGAAAGATAACTTAAACTTTTCCTCCATGTTACACCTTAAAACCTGAGATTCAGGAAGAATCTTCCAGAGTCATAGATACTGTGTATTAGGGCTAAATACTCATCTTGATTTCAGATTTGTTAGGTATGGTGCTGTGTGTAACATGCAAGGTAGGCACAGTATAAATGTTCTGTATGAAATCTATGGAATCTTACCAAAAACTGAAGGAGAAATGGCTTGTGTGTAGTCTAGCTCTGGGAAATGTTACTGGCAGAAGTCCACATCATTTGTCTGGACAGCCACCAAACACCCTGCGTGACTAGAGTTGAATGTATTGTTGTGGAGGTATTGAGGCATTGTCAAACACTGCTCAAGTAAACTACATAGAGCTTTCCCTGTGTAGCAAGCCAGAGAAAAGCCCTGAAAGTGAATTTATTGGCCTAAAATTTATATTGCCTAAAGTTGTTGCTGATAGAATGGTAGTCTGAGTCATCATGGAATGACTTCTAAACTATGAATCAGATAACTTGCAAATGAAGAGCCAAGCCAGCGTTCCTCTTGCTAACTGCATGACGTCTGTCAAATCCCTGAACATCTATGGGCTTTGGTGTGCTCTTTTGTCAAACTGAAGTCATTATTTCTAGATCCTGTGGTTTTAGGAAGAATTATATGGGATAGTTTAGGTAAAGTTCCATTGCATAGTGCTTTAAAAATATTTAGTGCACAATAATTTAGGGTAAATCATTAGCTGAATAAATGACTCATCTAAATCTAAATCCAGCTAAAGATTTCAGCAAGGATTAATAAATGTCTTTGGTATTTGTTAGAAAGCAAATAATCTTGCAAAAATGCAGAGAAGATATTTATAGTACTTCTCAGAACATCTCTACCCTCCACAAATTATGCAACCTCTCAAATATTATAGTCTCTCTTTTAGATGCTTTCATCCAACCATGACTTCACATAGGAGAGGTTAAAAGCTTTTTTTTAAAAGATGAGACAACACAACAATGCCTCCTCTGTTGAAGTTTCATCTTTACAGAGAAAATACATCTTCCCTTGCTTACTTTATATTTTTAACTAGTGCCTGTTAGCGATGTTCGTTTTGGGAATCAGATACATTCATGTAACGTATATTGATCATTTTCAATCTATTTAACTTCTCTTCATGTTTCTCCACCTTTCTGATCCATTTCCTTACCTCCAAGTGTCTACTTTTTAGTTTCCTATCAACTCTGCTTTATTTTATTGATTTATTTACTTGTATTTTTTATTTTAGTCTTCCCTCTTCTTGAGTCTGGATTGTTTCAGTTATCACAATGGTCTCTAGTTCCATCCATTTCTTTTCCATATTTTTTTTCTTTATGACTAACACTGTCTTGTGTATATATAAAACATTTTTATTCATTCATCTGTTGACAGGCATCTGGGCTATTTTCACAGCTTAATTATTGTGAATTGTGCCAATAAAAAACTAGTGTGCATGTACTGCTAGAGCATGATGTCTTTAATTCTTTGGAAATATAGATAGGAAAAGTATAGCTGAGTCAAATAGTATTTCTATTTTTGGTTTTTTGAGTAATCAACACATTGATTTCCCTAGAGATTGTACTAGTTGATATTCTCACCAACAATTGCTGAGGGCTCCAGTTTTTCATGCGTCCTGGCCAGCATTCACTAATTTTTGTATTCTTGATGATAGTTGTTTTGACTGGGGTACAATGGAATCTCAGAGCGGTTTTCATCTGCATTCTTAATGGCCAGAATTGTTAAACATTTTTTCATATACTTACTGACCATTTTTATGGTTTTTTGTGAGAGGTGCTTAATCACTTTAACATTTTTGATAGGGAAGGTTAGCTATTTGTAGCTCCTTCTATATTCCAGATATTAGTCCTCTATTAAAAGGGAAATTGGCAAAAAATTTGCCCCCTTCCATAGGTTGTATTTTACTCTGTTGTTTCCTTTACTTTGGAGAAAATTTTAATTTATTTAAATTTAACTTTGGCATCAGTTAGCTTAATCAATTAGACCTAAAGTGGTCAAGAAGTCATACTTGCCCCTCTCTTCTGCTTTTGTCATTGTTATGGGTTCTCCCACCCCCACCACCATGCCTGGTCTCAGTGGGGTTCAGGGAGCTTTTGTAACACTTTTCTCATTCATGGGTAACGTTTAAACTTTTCAAAAAGCTCACATCGGTTTCTTGAGAAATAATGAATTTAGACCACTGATTTGGACAGAACTTGAACTATCCAAAGATATCAATGCTTTTATATATGCAGCTTATAGTAACTTCTTGCATTGATAGTGTTTATTATCTTCTTCACCTTTTACAATGACTTTCATCTTAGTCAATAATAGTGGACTATACAGCTGGATTTTGTGGGTCATTGAGGATGGTATTCAACTTACATCTGTCCAATGTTATATGGGTGGAATTTTGGGTGATCACAGGTGAGAGAGAATAAACAAAATGACACTTAGGCATATTTCACCTACCTGAAGCTGTGATGGCAAAATCAGTAGATAAATGAGTATAAAAAATCCGAATTATTTGATCAGATGATAACAT
>RJWM01008425.1:0-72903 GCA_004363535.1 Dasyprocta punctata | reverse complement strand
CCAGACACAATAAAGGTCAAAGGCAAGATTTTTTTTTAGGTCTCAGATAGAATAGGGTTGGGCTTGAGACTGTACTTCAGCAAGAAGGCACTTGCCTAGCATGTGTGAGGCCCTAGCTTTGATTCCACCACCAGGGGAAAAAAAAGACATAATAGAGTTAACTAGTTCAAAGCTACAGTGCAACTGGTGAATTAGTTTAGGCTTAGCTAGGCACTGTGACTCTTACCCGTAATCCCAGCACTTTGGGAGGCTGAAGCAGAAGGATCCCAATTTGGAGTCTATCCTGGGCAATTTAGTGAGACTTTGTCCCAGAATAAAAATGGCTGGGGATGCAGCTCAGTGTGAAGGCCTGTGGTTCAATCCCCAGTACTGCCCAAGTAAACAAAAATTTAGGCTCAATTAAAGTTTTTTGGTGAAAATCTAGGCTCAAAACAACATTCAACTGACAGCCTCACACCTGCCAGAAAGGCGCTTAAGCCACTGAGCCAAACTCCTGGCCTCAGTTTTTTTTTGAGGCAGGGTCGCACTATGTAGCTCAGGTCGGCCTTGTGCTTGTGTTGTAGCCCAAGCTAGCCTCGAACTCACAACGCTCCACCTACCTCAGCCTCCCAAGTGCTGGGATTAATGAAAAATATCATTTTAATAACAATAAAGCTAGCCAAAAGTTAAAACCCTGAAATATCTATTAAATATGACCTTGTTCTGAAACACAATGGATAGTAAGTATATTACTGAGCACCAAAAGGATGCTTATTTTTATAGAGTAGACAGTTAAAGAAAATTATAATATTAAGTCATAATGTGATAGTAGAAACATACACAATTTATTGAATAAAGATTTTTTTCCCCCAGGAATCAAACTCATGACTTCGTGCTTGCCAGGCAGGTGCTGTGCCACTGAGCTATATCCCTGGCTGAATAAAGATTTTTATGAAAGATTTGAAAATGAATTTTTATTTTATTTATTTTGTGGTACTAAGAATTTTTTTAGGAGGGGAGCGGAAGTTCTGGCGACTGAATCCAGGGCCTTTGAACAGTGTTATATTCCCAGATCCTTTTTGTTTTTTATTTTGAGACAGGTTCTCGCTAAATCACAGTGCTGGAATTACAGGCATGTACCACCATCTCAGGCTTTGAAAATGATTTAAAAAATGATGATTATTATTGCAAATCCATTTGGGGGCCAAGGATTTCCATATGAAATAAATCTACTTTTTACATACTTGCTTTCTGCTGTCAGTTTCTTAGGGGACAATTATCAACAAAATTCTTTTTTTTTCTCTCACTTGTACCAAATTCCTAGACCTTCTCATTGTTAGGTAGCAGTAATAAGACATGAAATATTTCATCTGAAACTGGAAGGAAGTGAGGTATCTTCATATCATGGCAATTTTTTAAAATGCATTTTATTTTGAAGAGAAAAATAAGACAAAATTTCAAAACGTGTCAATCGGGGCAACAATGGTACATATATTGCACATTGTCATCCCCAAATCATTCACCCAGAGCACAAGATATCTGCATTTAATTGTCTGAACAATACCACCACAAATCTTTTTCTTCAGTGAACTCAGAGAAATCAGTAGTATAACTATCTTAACTGTTTTTATATAGATATAGATATACGTATACATATATTGTTTCTTTCAGTTTCTCACACTAGTGAGACAATACGATGTTTACATGTGTGTCTTACTTATTTCATGTATGAGTACTATGGCAAATCTTTAACAGAAACTTAGATCTCCAAGTAGCAATGTAAAATCTATCCCAAAAAACACCCCCCAAAAACCAAAAAACTGGGTGTGGTGGTGAGCATCACAGCATTCTGGGAGAGTGAGGCAGGAAGATTGCAAGTTTGAGCCCAGTCTGGGAAATTTAGCAATTTAGGAAGACCCTGTCTCAAAATTAAAAAAGGCTAGGATGTTGGTCAGTGTGAAAGCCCTGGGTTCAATCCCCTGTACCACAAATATCAAAGAACTAAATGTTAAACCAGAAACATTTAACCTACTGGAAGACAAGATAGATAAAACTCTTGAAGTCATACACATAGGAAAGGATTTTTTGAACTGAACCCCAGTTGCACAGGAAATAGTTCTGAGAATCGAGGTATGGGATCATGTTAAATTCAAAAGCTTCTGCACAGCAAAAGAAATGACTTACAAAGTGAAAAGACAACCTAAAGAATAGAAATTTTATAGCTGGGCATGGTGGTACCTGCCTGTAATCCTAGCACATGGGAGGCTCAGGCAAGAAAGAGGATAGCTGCAAGTTCAAGGCCAGCCTAAACTGCATAGTGAAACCTTGTATCAAAAAGACAAGAACAAAAACAAACAAACAAAAACAACAAAAAAAACTACTCCTCAGAGGACTCATATCTAAAATATATAAAGAACTAAAAAAATTAGTCCTCCCTAGCCGGGCGTGGTGGCGCACGCCTTTAATCCCAGCACTCGGGAGGCTGAGGTAGGTGGAGCGTTGTGAGTTCGAGGCCGGCTTGGGCTACAACGCGAGCGCAAGGCCGGCCTGAGCTGCATAGTGCGACCCTGCCTCAAAAAACCAGGCCTGGGAGTTTGGCTCAGTGCCTTAAGCGCCTGCCCTGGCAGGCGCGAGGTTGTGAGTTCAATCCCCGGTGCCGCAAAAAAAAAAAAAAAAAAAAAAATTAGTCCTCCCCTAAGGAAGACCCAATCAAAAAATGGGCAACTGAAATAGACACACCACAGAAGTATGAATGGCCAATACTACATGAAGAAATGTTCAACACCACTGGCCATTTGATAGATGCAAATTAAAACAACACTGAGATTCCATCTTATCCTAGAAAGAATGGCCATCAAGAAATCAAATAATAACAGTTGCTGGAGAGGCTTCAGGGGAGGAGAGAAGGAAGTCTTCTACATTTTTGATGGGAATGTAAACTAGTACAACCACTACAGAAATCAGCATGGAGATTCCTTAAAAACTAAAACTAGAAATTCCATTTAACTTAGCTGTTCCCCTTATAGGTATCTTTCCAAAAGAGTTAAATGTTTTGTATTACAGCAACACATGTTTACAGTAGTTAAATCTTGGAAGCAGCTTATGTGTCCATCAATAGATGAATGGACTGCTCTACCGTAAAGATAAACTCAAGTCATTTGTACAAAAAGGGAAAATGGATGCACCTTGAGACAATAATGTTAAGTAAAATAAATCAGAAACAAGAGTTTAAATATTGCATGGTTTCTTTTATTGAGAAACCCAAATTATAAATAAAGAGCAAAAAAAAAAAAGATAGGAAATAGAAGTAGGGAGATAGGGCTGGGGATTTAGCTCAGTGGCCTAAGCACTTGCCTGGCAAGGTGAGGTTATAAATTCGATCCCCAGTACAAAAAAAAAAAGATAGGGAGCTAGATCTTTCCCAAATAGAAAGGTGAGGAGAGGGAGAGGGGATGAAACCGAAATTAAGATGTGTTATGTGCATAACCACCTTCCCACAAGGAATGTAGTGCATTATGCACTACACACTTGTACTATTAAACTAAACTAAAAAAAAAAAAGTGTAAAAAATCCCCTGTACCACCATGAAACAAAAACAACACCAGAAGTTTGTGAAGTTTAATTACTTTTACATCAAGGGGTTTAGTTAATATTATAATTATTAAAAGATTAAACTATGTGTAATGACAACAACAGCTCGAACCCCAAGGAATCCACATGGGGAGAATGGATTACCCATCCTCCCAAAAGCTTCCTTTTGTCTTTTTAAAATTGCAGTAAAACACACATACAATTTACCACTGTAACCATTTTAATTGTACAATTCAGTGACATGAAGTACATTCATATTGTCCTGCAGCCACGCCTCTAATCTCTTCCCTTTGTTCCTAGGTCTCACCAGTAGAGGGCATCAGGAGATAACACATCAGTCTCTTTTGCACACCAACTCTTCGCCCACGCATGCGTACTTTCCCTGTGGGAATGCGGCGGGGGCGGAACAAGGGACTGGGCCTGAGGGCCGCGCAGGCGCGGGGCGGGCTTTTGTGACGTCACGCCGCGCGCCCGGGCAGGGAAGCAGGCGGTGGCTCGCGGAGTTGCTTCCCTGAGCGTGACGCGCAGACTCGGCTTCCCCGCCCGCCCGCCGGCCTCGCCGCCGCCTACCTCCCTGGCTCCCTGAGCTCGCAGAGTGCGGGCCAGAGGCTGGGGGCGGAGGCCCGGGGAGACGCGGAGTGGAAGGGAGGGAGGGCGGGCGGGGGGCACGGAGAGCTTCTCTATATGGCGGCAGTTCTGTCGGGCCTGGCTGTCCGGCTCTCGCGTTCAGCCGCCGCCCGCTCTTATGGGGTCTTCTGCAAGGGGCTGACTCGCACGCTGCTCATCTTCTTTGATCTGGCCTGGCGGCTGCGCATCAACTTCCCCTACCTCTACATCGTGGCTTCCATGATGCTCAATGTGCGCCTGCAGGTGAGTGAGCCAGTCCGAGCCCCTTGTCCCTCCCCCGCAGCTCGAAGGCCAGGGCGGCCCTGCCCACCTTGCTGAGCGGGACGCAGATGCCAGCGGTGGCTGCCACTGGTTGGAGGCCGAGTGTGCACCAGGCACTGTGCATTTTCCCATGCAACTCTAGTCGGGAAAACTCACTGAGGTCGTTACCCATTTTCTGCAAACGAGCAGGTCCCTCACCTGGTAGGGCGGGGCGGGGTCCAAGGAGATGGAAAGGTCCGGACAATGACACTTTGTTGGAGTCTGGTGATGGATTTATGGGTGAATTTTCTGGTGCCCAAACTTTGCAGATTCCTTGCATCTTATCCTTGAAGCTTAAAATAGATTGGAGGTTAAAGGTGTTTTGATCGTGTATCTCTTTTATTCTGGCCAAGGGTAGAAGTGAGGTGGGGATGAAAGAGAGAAAATGAGGGTGGAGGAAGTAGAGATAAGAGATTTCAGAGGCCCTGAAAAATTCAGATGTGTAATAATAGCACACATACTGGCACCCTGGAGATCACCTTTGCTGTAAATGATAGACGTTTCTACTTCTCTTGAATTACTTCTTTCTAGTGGAAGGGAAGTTGTCAGGTTAAGAATTTTTAGAGTTGGCTAACTACTGAACTGCTTTTGGATTCTGTTTACCTGCCTTGGAATGTCACAGGGACACATCCCTGTCCTTGGAGAGTTTACAGTATGACAATACTTATATTGCTCCCTGGTGTGCAGAATGAACCAATCTGAGCTGTAGGACCAGGTTTTTCTCTAATTGGTGATACCTGAGTGTAACTGGCCCAGTGTGTTTATCTTCAGGTTTTGGGTCCCTGACACAGGATGGTAGACCACATGAAACCTAAAGCCATCTATTGATCCAACTTGTGTTAAAGTGAGTTGAAGTGAACCTATTTTAAGGTTTAAATTGAGATGCTTTTATGTGAGCAAGTGCTTGTGGCATCCTCAAATGGTACCAGGCTAGAGGATTGGGAAACACAAATATCTTTGCAGCAGGTGATACAAATGAGTAAAAGGTGCTCGATGTGGAGGTTGTGGTAAACTAGAAAGCCTGTGCTCTAGCCACTTACACTCTGTGGAAGCAAGAGCCAGTGTTTGCCAGATCTAGTGCTTTCCGAGAGAAATGAGACATCCTGATTTTTAGGTATCAAATTAAGTCGGACTTGCAAAAAAGAAACTTTGAAGTCAAAATACAAGTATCTGGAGACTATATTTGATCTCCCACTTTGGAACCTTGTGTCTAGAATTACATATAATTTGTAGTCATTTATAAAATCAAGAGGGACTATAAGAGACTATGGACTACACCTGTTATCCCAGCTGCTTGTAATCCCAGCCTTTGGGAGGCTGAGGCAGAAGGATGACATGTACAAGGCCAACCGGAGCAACATAGCAAGACCCTGTCTCAACGTCAAACCAAACCATACCTTTCTCATATATCCACTTCTCCATTTGTGGCCACCTCTCTAGTGTAAGCTACTCTAATCATTCACTTGAACACTTTGCAGTATCCTCCATCTGTTCTCTCAGCAGTTAGATAAATCCTTTAAACACATAAAAAATCAGGTCACATTATTTCTGTAACAAAACAAAATGGCTCCCCTGGCACACAGAATGCAATTGACATTTCTATTCCGCACATCTTGCTTCCACACCCGTCTCACTTCTCACCTGGCTCACACCTTGCTTATTGCACTTGCTCAGGGTTTCCTGTCTACTCTGTGTGCACCAAGCCCCTTCCTGTCCCTGGACATTCACACAGGCTGTGAATTCCCCCCCAGATGCTCTCCCGCAGCCCTTTGGATGCTGCTAGTCTCCATACCTTCATTCTTATTGCTTCAGAGAGATCTTTCCGTGATCAGATACATCTCCATGGTCTTGCACCTGCTTTCTCCATTGCGAGGGGTGCTGAAAGCTTTTCTTTTTTTTTTTGTAGGCTCGTTTGTTTTATAAGCAATAAACAGGTTTTCATATTGCTTACTTATTTGTAGGACAGTGAGTTCATCTCTGGAAAGGTTACTCAAATCCAAATTTCATAACAAGGATTCTGCACTGTAATGATTGAAAGCAAATGCGTTTTGGAGGAGGGAAGTTGGATCTATAATGAGAGAGGTGTAGGGAGTCAGTGAGTGCAGACGCTTTAGTCCCAAAAGCCCATAATAGGTGACATGGTGGGCTTGATATCAAGTGGTGGTTCTGGGACAGTACAGGTTCTGAGGATCTGGGGAGCTGAATGGGCTTTTAGTTCATGGGCAAGTAGGTGCAGGTGAAGGATAGCCTGTTTATAAGGTAGTTTCCAGGTACCTCAGAGAAGGACTTCCTAAGAACTGCATGAGGGTTGCAGGCTTGATCTTGGGCATGAGCAAGTGTTACAAGCAGCCATGCACTTCCCCGGGGTGGAGGGGTGGTGCATCTTATCATAGCTGCAGTACTTTATCTGCTACATTAAGCTCCCCTGCAGATTTTAGAGTTTTTTGTTCATATGTGAAAAATCACTAATTTACCTGGTTTGGATGTTTTATTGTTCTGTCCTTCTGGTAAGGGGAAGTGCAACAGGAAATAGAATCTGAGTAAGGGAGACAATCCCAGTTCATGACCTTTTTTCAAGAGTGCTGCTTCTTTCGTTGCAGGAAATCTGTTTACAAAGTAGTAGAGTAGTAAATCTTAAAGGACTCTGTTTTCCATGTCTACTTAAACCCTCAAATTGCTTGTAGGGCAGTGAGGTGTTATTGTTGTTGTTGTTGTTTTTAATTACAGTACTGGGATTTGAACCCAGAAAGCACAGATAGAGTCTCCATTAGTTATTCAGGCTGGCCTTGAATTGGCAACTCTCCTGCTTTAGCCTCTAGTGTAGCTGAGATTTCAGGTGTGTGCCATAATGCTGAGTTTAATCCAGATTTTTTTTTTAAGTGTTGAGGAACCTAGGGCCTTGAGCATGGTAGGTAAGCACTCTAGCCTTGAGTTACTTACCAGCACAGTGAAGCACTGTAAAGGAGGTTAATACCTTTTTAATATGAAAGATGGTTGAATGAGAAAATGGATACAAAAGGGATTTGGAAAATGAGAAGGGTTATGATTGATTGATTATTTTGGGGTGTACTGGGAATCCAACTCAGGACCTTGTGCTTGCTAGACAGATGCTATGCCACTGAGCTATATCCCCAGTTCTAGAAAGGTTATGATTTAAAAGTGTTGTTTGAGCTGGGTATGGTGGCACATGCCTGTAATCCCAGCACTTGGGAAACTGAGGCAGGAGGATTGCTGTGAGTTTGAGGCCAGGCTGGTCTACACGGTGAGTTCAAGAGCAGGCTAAACAGCATAGTGAAATCCTGTGTCCAAAAAAAAAAAAAAAAAGTGTTGCTTGCAAGCAAGCTAGGCATGATGGCTTGTGTCTGTAAGGCCAGTTACCCTGGAGACTGAGGCAGGAGGATTGTGATTTGATAGGTAGACTGGGCAACGTAGTGAGATTAAGTCTCAAAAACTAAAAAAAGTAGTGTTTGCAAATAAGCCTTAATCTTCTAGAGTTGTTAACTTCCTACTTATTTATGCAGACTTTGAAATGTAAGCATTATGAAAACAGAAAACATACCAGGTACTCAACGTAGTAAAGACAAGATTAAAAAATAGTACCATGCACCTTCTAACATTTAACAGGTTTTCCTTAAAACTTTTCAGTTATTGCCTATGGGAAGAATCTCAGGTCACCTAGATTCTTGTAACCACAAAAAGAGAAAGCCTGAAAAAAGAACAGAGAAAAGATGATACTGTGAGGGTTGATGATAGTTGTCAAGCCAAGCAATGTCCTCATTTCACCTGTAGCCTGTTTTGCTGCTTTGTGCTCACTGGGTCTGTGAACCTTTCTTTGGCTGCAGACTGTCTCCTAGTTCTGTATTGCCACCTTGGTACAGGGGTTTGAACCCAGGACTTTTAGACTAAGCTGTATCCCCAGCCCTTTAAAAAACTTTTTTTTTTTTTTTTTTTTTTTTTTTTTTTTTTTTTTTTTTTAGTTTTGCTTTTTGAGAAGAGTCTCCCTTTGTAGTTCAGGCTGGCCTTGATCTCCCTATGTAGCCCAGGCTGGTCTTGAGTTTATGGTGATCCTCCTGCCTCAGCCTCCCAAGTGCTGAGATTATAGATGTGCACTACCACATTGGGTAATTTTTAAATTTTGAGACAGGATCTTACTAGATCACTAAATTGCCCAGGCTGAGCTTGAATTTGCAGTCTTCCTGCCTTGGCCTCCCAGAGTGCTGGGATTATAGGCATGTTCCCTAACTGCTGCTTCTTAATCTTCTCTCTGCTGAATGACTTTCTAAATCATAGCTCCATAGGTTTCAGTCACTGTTACCTAGAAATCTTTATTCTTACATCCCAAGCAGGGGAGATTGAGGAGCTGATTGGCATTCTCAGTAGAGCAAATGGGGGGGGTGTCACTGGTTAAGTGTGAGTTTTCGCCCCAGAGATGTGTGAGTTGGAAGAGTACTGAGGTCGGCAGAGGAAACAGTTGTGACTAGGGCTGAGGCGAGACTGGTGGGGCTGAGCAGTCAGGGAAGAAGAGAAAAAAGTGGTTCAGATGAAGATGGAGAGTGTTAATGGCAGCATGAGACAACAGCTGGAGACCAAGGCTGTGGGAAAGATCAGATTTTATTCACCTACCTACATGCAGGCTGACGTTGGAGTGGTATCAACGAATATCTGAAGGGGAGTCTGAGGATTTTTGGCTTGGGGTTGGAATTTCAAAGACCTGAGATGAAGTGTTTAAAATTAAACCTCATGGATAATCAGTACAGGTGTGTAGATAGGCCTGGTGCCAGCTTCAGGCCCAGTCCTAAATGTCTTTATTGCCCTTCTTGTTTACCAGGGCATCCTGTTGTTTGCAAGGCGAGACATGGGGTCTCTCAGGTCAGCCTTCACAGAGAGCACTGAAGGACTTAATCTGAAGATCTCAAGAGCCTCTTCCCAGGATTGATTGTAGTTTGAAATGAAATTTACTTGTTTTATTTACATCAGCCTTCTCAAAGAAAATTAGGGGAAATTAACAGACTATCAAATCCCGTAAAATGTTATCCATTTTTGTGAAAGTCTAGTAGGCCAGGTCAGAAGTGTGTGCTCAGTTAAGCTTAGGAGTTTGTCCTGGCTTCTAAGATGCAGATCACCTGTGGTTTTTTTTTTTTTTTTTTTTTTTTTTTTGGGTACCAGGGATCAAACTCACAACCTCACACCTGTCAGGCAGGCCCTTACGCCACTGAGCTAAATCCCCAGCCCTATTTTTTGAGACAGGCCAGCCTTGAACTTACTTTGTAGGCCAGGCTGGTCTTGAACTCGCAATGATCCTCCTGCCTCAGCCTCCTGAGTGCTGGGATTACAGGTGTGCACCACCATGCCTGACCACTCACATGTGTACTTGAGATGATAAATACTATGGAACTTTTCCTGTCCTTTAAGTGAATGTTCTAATCATATATAAATACATGCTTTTTGTGTGTGCATGTGTGTGTGTGTGTGTATGGTGATGGTGACGGTGCTGGGGCTGGGGCTGGGGCTGGGGCTGGTGCTGGTACTAGGGATTGAACTCAGGGGTATTGCACCAAGCTACATCTACAACCTTAGCCCTTTATTTTGGAGACAGAGTCTTCCTAAATTGCCAAATTTGAGATCCTCTTGGCCTCAGCCTCCAGGAGTACCGGGATTAAGGTGTGCACCATCGTATCTGGCTAAAAATTTTAGTTTGAAAAATTTAAACATATAAAATTTAAAAGTATAAGTCAGGCATGGTGGCACTCACCTGTAATCCCAGCACTTGGGAAGTGGAGGCAGGAGGATTGCCATGAGTTCAGGGTCAGCCTGGGCTACGTAGCAAAGCTGTCTCAAAAAAAAAAAAAATTTTTTTTTTTGAAAGTATAATGGAGGCTTGTATCTTTCACTCATTTTTAAAGCGTCTCACAGATAATTGTTACAGCTTGTGTTCAGATATCCCACCAAAGCCTCATTCAGTCATAGTAGGGCTTTTTTAGAGGTGGCTGGATCTAGAGTGTGTGATGCTGGAGTTGATTTATGGTGCATTGCTAGGATCAAGGGCACTAGGGTTAAGGGTGTGAGTGCTACTTGCTCTAAGTAGCCTGAATGAGTTATAAGGGGTAGAAAGAGTTGTGGTTGTTTCTTGCTTGCTTTGCTATCTTCTACCCACCATGAACTGTTTTTCCTCTGCCATGCCACCCTGTCTTGGAGCCAGCTGTCTGTGGACTGAAACTGCTACAAACTGAGCTAGATAAACCCTTTCCTCCCTTAACTTGTGGGTGTTGGATAGTTTGTCTCAGGAATGAGAAAAGTAACTAAGACAGAATTTGGTACCAGAGAGGTGGCGCCATTGCTATGATTATACTTGACCATGTGGAACCTTTAGAACTGGCTTGTGAGAAGAGTTTGGAAAGGTTTGGAGAAGCTGGCTGAAAAAATAGAGCTGGAACGCCTTAAGCTTACTGTATGGGAGATTCTGGTCAGTGCTCAGAAGACCAAAAAGCTGACAAATACTGCCAGTAAAGACCGGGCTCTGTAAGTTTCTGCTGGGAAGAATGCCTGCACTGGCTGTTGGACTCCAGTCAGTGTGTGTTATACGTTGGCAGAAAGTCTGTCTGTATTTTGCTTGTGTCCAGAGACTTTGCCTGAGAATGAAATTAAGAGTGGTGAACTAATCTTGCAGAAGAAATATTAAGAAAGTAGTGTTGAGGCAGTAGCATGCCTACGGTTGGGAGTTTTTAACCAGATCTATGTTGAGAACTGAGAGCAAAGAGCCCAACAGAATGATTTGAAACATTGTAAGTTTGGCCAGAAAGGAAGCACCAGTAAAACTGTGTACTGCAAATATAGAGCAGAGATCTCAGTTGCCGAGAAAGGAACAGGAGAATAGAAAAGATGGCCTGAGGGCATCACAAGAAGCAGAAGCCTCCCCCCTCACCTTTGCAGCTTCAAAATTGCAAAAGTGAAAGATGTTGCTTTGAGAAGAGAGTCCAAGAGCACCGTGTTTCAAAATGGTGGTGGTCTAGGGAAGTTGTTCCTCAGGATTTGGTTCACAGACACTTGACCGCTACAGTCAAGAGAGAAGCAAGCCTGGCTATTGCTCCAGCTGGGGACAGACCCTGGAGTCATCCACGTAGTGCTGGTTTTAGGTGCACGCATAATAAAAGAATTGTGGGGTCAGGAAGGCTTGTAGCCAGATTTCAGAAGAAGGCCTAGGAGGCCAGGCAGTGTGCCCCGAAGGCAGTGTGTGCAGCTATGAGTGTGAAGCCAAAGGTGCGGTGGAAACACCAGAAGTTTAGAGAAGCCAGGAATGTGGATCATTTGAGGAAAACTGCAAGGAAGGAGTCAAGCAAGAGAGAAGCCATGGGATCTACAACCACTGGCAATGCTGTAGGGACGGAGCCACCCAAGTCCTTTGGAGTTTACAACTTGCCACAGATTGGTGGGGATGCTGGAGGTGGAACTGTGGAACTTAATGTTAGCCCTGCTGGATTTTGGACTTGTTTTGATTCCATTTCTTTGTATCCCCCTGTTTGTACCTTTTGGAATGGAAATATCTATCTCGTGCCATTGAATGTTGAAAATATTTCACTTTTCCTTTGTATGGGGACTTGCAGCTAGGAATTTGCCTTAAATTTCAGAGGAGACTTGGGACTTGGACTTCTCATCAATGCAGAAATTGTTGGGACTTTGGCAGCTCCTGGAGATGGACTAAATGCCTTTTGCCTGAGGGATATACATGAGTCTTTGTTGGGGTCGGGCTGCTTGTGTCTAGATGTCCCCCCATGGACTCATGCAGTCATGGTGGGGCTTTTTCAGAGGTGGCTGGATCTAGAGTGTGTGATACTGGAATTGATTACTTGTGCAATGCTAGGATCAAGGGTGCTAGGATTAAGGGCGTGAGTGTTTGGTGGCCTAAGTAGTTTGGATGAGATACAAGGGATAGAAAGAGCTGTGGTCATCCCTTGCTTGCTACTGCCTGCCTGGTTGCCATGGACTGTTTCTCCTCAGCAATGCCTCTCTGCCATGCCTGTCTTGGAGCCAGCCAACTATGAGCTGAAACCTCTACTGTGAGCTAAATAAACCTTTCTTCCTTTAACTTTGGGTATTGAGTATTTTGTCTCAGCAGTGAGAAAAGTAACTCTTTTGTCTAATAGTTGAAGCTGATATGCAGATTCAGTCTGTACTAATGTTAAAAGATATCCATTGTATGTAAAATGAAGAAAAAAATGCTTAAGAACCATTTATCAAGCTGGGCATGTTGGCACACCCCTATAGTCCCAGCACTTTGTAGGCTGAGTCAGGAGGATGGCCATGAGTTTGAGGCCTGCCTAGGCTACATAATAAGTTCAAGACCAGCCTGACTTACATAGCAAGAACCTGTCTCAAAGACAAAACAAAACAAAATAAAAACCAAAAACCCTATCTCAAAAAAGAACAAAAGCAAGCTGGGTGTGGTGGTGCATGCCTTTAATCCCAGCACTCAGGAGGCTGAGGCAGGAGGATCATCGAGAGTTGGAGACCAGTCTGGGCTACAAAGTGAGTTCAAGGCCAGCCTGAACTGCATAGTGAGACCCTGTCTCAAAAAATAGGGCCGGCGATTTAGCTCAGTGGCTTAAGCACCTGACCGGCAGGTGCAAGGTTGTGAGTTCTATCCTTGGTACCAAAAAAAAAAAAAAAAACCTGTCTCAAAAAGAAGGATTTATCGGTCTTAGCATTCCAGAGGATCTGGATCCAATCCCCAGCATGAAGAGACAGACAGAGAATGAATGAGAATGAAAGAAAAAGACAGTTTAGAAAATGGAAGAAAGTATTTGCAAATCATATATTTGGTAAAGGATTAATAACCTGAATATAAGGGCTGGGAGTTTGGCTCAGTGACTTAAGCGCCTGTCTGGCAGGCGTGAGGTTGTGAGTTCAATCCCCGGTGCCGCAAAAAAAAACAAAAACAAAAACAAAACAAAACACCTGAATATAGCCGGGAGTGGTGGCACATACTTGTAATCTCAGCACTCGGGAGGCTGAGGAGGAGGAGGATTGCCATGAATTTGAGGCCAGCCTAGGCTACATAAGCAAGTTCAAGGCCAGCCTGCACTATGTAGTGAGACCCTGCCTCAAAACAAAATCCTGAATATATAAAGAACTCTTATAAGTCAAAGAACTTCCCAACCCAATAATTAGTGAAATGTTTGAAAAGAGAGTTCTCCAAAGAAGTTATACTGATGACCATTGAATCCATGAAAATATACTGACCTCTAAGGAAAATGCCAATTGCTTAACCAAAATGAGGTGCCACTTCATTCCTACTAGACTAGCGTGCATTTATTGATTGATTGATTGATTGGATAGTATTGGGATGTGAACTGAGGGCCTTTTCACTGAGCTATATCCCCAGTTTATTCTGATTTTTTATTTTGAGATAGTCTCACTAAGTTGCTGAATTGCCCAGGTTGGGCTTGAACTTGCAATTCTGCTTCAACTGCCCATGAACTACAGTTACAGCCATGTGTGCCTATAGGATGGCTGTTACTTTTTTTGTTAAAAAAGGGGATGAGGATAGTAAATGTTGGGGAGGTTATTGAGAAATTGGAACTCTGGTGCCTTGGTAGTGGGAAGGTACCATAGTGCAGCTGCTGAGAAGAAAGAGTTTCATGGTTCTTCAGAAAGTTACACTTACCATATGACTTAACAATTCTCCTTCTGGGTACATACTCCCAAGATTTGCAAGCAAAGACTCCAATAATACTTGCATTTCAATATTTATAGCAGCATTACTCCAGAAGCCAAAGGGTGGAAATAATCCAAGAGTCCATCACCAAGTGAATGAACAGAGGAAATATCAGCTGTCTGCACAATGGAATATTATTCAGAATGAAATGGAAAGGGTGGAAATAATCCAAGACTCTGTCATAGTGAATGGATAAAGAAAACACTGGCTGTCTGCATAATGGAATATTACTCAGCTTTTAAAAAAGAATCTGACACGAGCTGTAGCATGCATGAGCCTTGAAGACATTCTGCTAAATGAAGTGACCGCAAAAAGACAAATACTGTAGGATTCCTCTTGTGAGGTCCCCAGAGCAGTCAGGTTCATAGAGAGAAAAGTAGCGTGGTGGAGGCATGAGTTGGAGGAAAGGATGGAGAGTTAGTGTTTTAGGTGCAAAGGTTCAGTTGAAGATGGCAGAGATGGCTGCACAGTAGTATGAGTGGGATTAATCACACTCAACTGTCGATTAGAAACAGTTAAGATGGTGAACACTGTATATTTTATTGCAGTTTTTATGACAGCAGTTAATAGAAAAGCCCTTGATGTTGTGGCAATGTTGAGTAGCATTGCCTTAGAGAAATAGTGGCAGGAGACTATTCTGCTGGAGAGGAGAGGGCCAGGAAAGGAGCCAGGGGACCCCTGCAGAAGTCTAGGGTAGGTCGGGGAGGGTGTTCCTTTGTAAGGACTTCGTCTTTCACCCTGGGGATGGTGGAAAGAAGCCTGTGGAACTGGGCACCTGACATAATCTGACTTACTACTTTTGTAGATCATTTTTTTGAAAAAAGCTTTATTGCAGGGCCCTGGGGATGTAGCCTGTTGGTAGAGCACTTGCCTAGCAGGTAGGAGGCTCTGGGTTCAATCTCTAGAACCACAAAAAATGAAGTGTAATAAAAGCTTTGTTATGGAAATGTTTGAATATATAAAGGATGGACTAGTAGGGGAGCCCCATGTTTGATAAAGATCAACTCTTTGATAATCTGCCCTCCAAGCCTGCACATTCTCCATCCTCCCACCTGTCACTGGAATATTTAGTCATCGTTGTTGCTGTTTTGCTTTTTACTTTGAAATAATTTGGCGTATGGAAAAGTTGCAGACATAGTACAGAGAGCTCTCATGGAGCCAAGCCAGCTTCCCCTAATGTGAATTGTGAGCATTGTACCTGACCACAGTGTCACACACTGTTAAGACATTAACATTGGATGTGCTTCTCCCACTCATGTCCTTTTCTATTGCCAGATCATTCTGCAGTCAGTTGCCATGTCTCCTGGTAATCTCCAATTGGTGACATTTCCTTTGTCTTTTCTTGTCTTTGTCCATCAGCTAGACATTTGAGTTCTGTTCTGTTGTGCTCTGCTTTGCTCTGCTCTGCTCTTTTTTTTTCTTGTATGGAGCTGAGGATTGAACTCAGGGCCTTTGTACTGAGCCCTTTTTACTTTTTATTTTGAGACAGGATCTGCCTAAGTTGCTAAGTTTCTCTGGGTTGTGGTTGAACTTGGGATCCTCCTGCCTCAGCCTCCCAGAGTGCCGGGGTCACAAGCATGCACTATCAAACCCAGCTTGTTTTCATTGTTTGATTCTTATGAATAATGCTGAATAATGCATTTGTACTTGTTTTGTTTGGAAATGTTCCCATTTCACTTGGCTATGTACCTAGGAGTGGAATTGCTGGGTCGCATGTACCTATTCGTTTTTAATTCTTTCAGGAGAACCACTGGCCTGTCTCTGTAAGAGCAGAGGGAAGCAGGGAGGTCTTTGCAGTCTTAGAGAGACAGGGCGGGGCCTTCAGGGTAGCTGCAGTGGGCGTGGTGGCATTCTTTTCAGGTTTTTTGTTTAAGTTCTTGGAGGGTTTTGTTTTTGTTTTTGTTTTTTTTCTGGTCAGAGTTGAATTTTTTTCTAGTTTGTTTTTATCTTTGCTTGTAGTGTTTCTACCATCGTGAAATTTAAGTTTAGGAAGTCAAAGTTTAATAGTTTTTTGTGAGGTTTCATCATCGCCAGAAAGACATTCCCATTCTTCTGTGGGTATTGCTTCCTTTGTTTTTTTCTTTTGGTACTGGGGATTGAACTCACAACCTTGTGCCTGCCAGGCAGGCACTTAAGCCACTGAGCTAATTCCCCGGCCATGTTTTTTGAGACAGGGTCTCATTATGCAGTTCAGGTTGGCCTTGAACTCACTTTGTAGCCCAGGCTGGTCTCCAGCTCGCAATGATCCTCCTGCCTCAGCCTCCTGAGTACTGGAATTACAGGCGTGCGCCACCACGCCCGGCTATATTGCTTCCTTTTTTATCTTTTTTTTCAGTACTCAAGATTGAACCCAGGGCCTTCCCATGGAACCATTTATTATTTTGAGGCAGGATCTAGCTGAGTCACTGAATTGCTCAGGCTGAGCTTGAACTAGCAGTCCTGTTGCCTCAGCCTCTCAGAGGGCGGGGTTACAGGCATGCATCACCATGCCTGGTGTTCGTTTTTTTACTTTGATTCGTTTGAAATTCATCCTGGCTCATGATGGATGGCACAGGTACTGACGACCATCCTTCAGGCAGCACAGCAGAGAACCTTGTGTATGTGGCGGTTTTATCCGTTTACGTTGGTTCGCTAGAAAATAAGCTTGGAGAAAATAGAGTTGTTTTTGGTGTCCTGCCCCACTACCAGCACCTAAGAATACCAACAGGCTTAGATAGAGAAGGGACTCGGCAAACATTTGTTGACTGAATCAATAGCAAAAGTCTTGAGTGGAATCCCAGGTCAAAGTTTCAAAGTATTTGTAACTCCTAAAGTTGTCAGGCCAGGGCTATAGCTCAGTGGCATAAACACCTGCCTGGCAAGCACAAGGTCCTGAGTTCGATTCCTGGTGCCAAAAAATAAAAATAAAGTTGTCAGCCTGCCCTCCATGGAGGTTGTTGCAAGGTATGCCGTCACCAGCAAGATGGGGAGTGCAGTGGGAGACTCTGTTCACTCTTCAGTTCATTTCAGCCTGGACGGAGACTTCTGCTGCAGCAGGAGGTGAACTTGTCCTTGCTGAGGTCACTTCCATGTTGCCACATTGAGCAATCACTTCTCTGCCACTTTACCGAACCTCTCAGCAGGCTTTGTCATTTGTTCTCTGAAACCTTCCTGTTGCAGTTGCTAACAGCTGTTATTTGTTAGGTACCCACGGGATGCTGGTCAGAGAAGACGCTTGATGCTTTCAGACCATCTTAGTCTCTTTCCCATCAGTGGGACAAAATTCCCAGCACCCACAATTTAAAGGAGGAAAAGTTTACCCTGGCTCACAGTTTCAGAAGGATCAGTCTATAATTAGTTGGCTGGCTCTGAGACAGGAATGGCATGATGGGAAGGACATGGCAGAGGAAAACTGCTCAATTCAAGGTGGTTTGGAAGCAGAGAGAGAAGAGAGGAGCTGAGGAGGGGGATATACCCTTCCAGGTCATACCCCAGAGACCTGCCTTTACCAGCCTCACTCCCTGATAGCACATTCATCTATGAACTCTTGAATAGATTAATCCACTAATGATGAGTATAGAACCTGTGATACACTTACCTTCCGAAAGCTCCATTTTTGAACACATGGGACTTCGGAGGACATCTTAGATCTAAACCGTAAAGCACACTGACAGCACCACAGGAGGAAGTGTGACTCTCCCTGGGAAACTGAATGGCCCAGGCACTCTTGCTGGGCATGGCACCTCTCCTCCTGAACGTACCTTTAGAGCTTCTAGGTGACTAGGAAGCAGGGTCGTGGCTCTCCAGTGGGGCACAGCTGGTTTGGTAAGAGCAGGCATGATTCAGATGTGTGGTGTGATCAGGAGCAGGAGCTCAGTGCTGTGAGGGTTGCCCAGGCTCATGAGTCAGCTTAGTTTAGAAATGGAGTCATTTCTGTTTCTCATTCTCAAAGCTGTGTGGAAATTGGAGGGGTTTGCTTCAGCCACCTCACCTGATCATCTTAGTCATGGCACAGTGATACTCAGGTAAACGTACCAGCGCTCATAACCCAGCTGGATGAAACCAGGATCGTGGTGGAGCATGCATGTGAGCCGTCCATGCACAGGATCCTGCCTGAGGCCCATTGTTGACCTGCTCGTTTTAGGCTTCTCCTGTGTCCCCTTTGGGATTAGCCTTACTGGCTTGCTTGTGGAAGCATCTGGGCCAGGATATTTTTAGCTCACAAAGCACTGGTCGTTGGGACAGTCAGGTGCTGGAGTCCATTAATAGCCCTGTTGGGAAGGTAAGGGGAGGCATCCAAGAGGGCGGCAGCTGCCTAACTAGGTCAGGCCTACTGTCACCCAGCAGGCTGGCCGCCTCCATAGGTGGGGATTTGTGCAAAAGGTGCTTTCTCCTTCTGCCCTGGTAGTCGTGGACATACCTGGATGAGGTCCTTTGTTGGAGCACACTGCCCTTTCTTCCCCCACCTGTCCACATACAGCCCTTATCACCTTTGAGTGGGGTGAAAGGGGGTGGGTATAAGTTCAGGAGTTTTCTCCCCCATACACATTTTATTTTTCCCTTGAAATTTAAAATAGGTTTCTTCTCAATATGGTGGTCTCTGTTTTGGTGGACAAGTTTTTTTTGCTATAATTTAAGTTGTTTTATTACTATAGATTTAACATGGGGGTGGGAGACAGGAAGGCCTGGAGCCAAGGAGTTAAATAGATACATAACTATTGTATTTATACTTTATTTGCTGCAGTATATATCTAGAATAGTAATAATGAACTATCAGAATAATTCACAAATGGCTATTAAATATGTCTAGAAATTATTTGAAAGTTATTTCTGGCTTTGAAAATATAGGTTACATTTGTAACAGGTTAGTTGAGGGCTGACTGAAAGTGTCAGTAGCTTGCTAAGGTATTTCTGGTAAGAAAATTAAATGCATAATTTAATCGAATTTACCAAAGAACTAGAAGAACCTCTAGGAATGGAGATAGGGTCTTGCTGTGAAATGCAGACTGGCTTTGAACTCATTGTGTAGCTTAGGCTGGCCTCGAATTCATGATGATACTCCTAGCTCGGCCTTCTGAGTGCTGGGACTACAAATATGAACCACCATACCCAGCCCAAGGAATAGTTTATCATAATTAAATACATGATTACTTTATAATTAAATAAATGATTGTTTTAATGGCACCTTATTTGAGATATTTAACACAATTCTGGATATACTTCATTTTTCTGAACTATGCTGTCTTTGTACAAGGACTTAATAAAAGTGGTAAGAAATTAATTTTCCTGAGAGCCGCTCCATATTTAAATGGCCTGTTTTTCTTAAGAATTAAGGAAAAAAGAAAAAGCGGGGCAGGACATTGGCACATGCTTGTAATCCTAGTACTCTGGGAGGCTGAGGTAGGAAAATTTAGTTCAAAGTTAGCGTATGTCAATTTAGTAATTTAGCCAAGATACGTGCCCCCCCCCAAAAAAAACAAAAAAACCTGGAGATGCCGCTCAGTGCAAAGGCCTGGCTTCAATCCTGGTACCTTAACAAAAATTAAGTATATATTAAAAATTTTAGTATGTATTAAGTGTATATGGGCCTGGTGATACACGTCTGTATCCCAGCATGCAGGAGCCTGAGGCACGAGGATTGCCTTGTGTTTGAAACCATTCTGAGCTAGTGAGTTCAAGGTCAGCCTCAACTACATAGTGAGACCCTGTCTCAAAAATGTTTTAAACCGCATGGTGGTGCATCCCTGTAATCCCAGCAATCAGAAGACTGAGGCAGGAGGATCGCTGTGAGTTCAAGTCCAGCCTGAACAGCAGAATGAGACCTGTCTCAAAAAAAAAAAAAAAAAGATTTTATCATAACGTCTTGCTAAGTAATTAACTGTCCGTAGCATCCTTAAATTTGCAGTTCCAGTGGGCTTAAATGACAGGTATGTGCTGCCACACCTGGCTTATGCCTTACATTTCTATGTTACTTTGGCGGGGCGGGGTAGGGGGGAGCACATACTAATGATGAACCCAGAGCCTTCACACTGAGCTACAACCCCAGCCCTATTTTTTACTTTTCTTTTTCTTTCTTTCTTTTTTTTTTTTTTTTTTTTTTTTTTTTTTTTTTTTTTTTTTTTTTTTTTTTGGAGGCACCAGGGATTGAACTCACCACCTTGCACCTGCCAGACAGGCGCTTAAGCCACTTAGCCAAACTCGTGGCCCTAGTTTTTTGAGGCAGGGTCACACTACATAGCTCAGGCTGGCCTTGGGCTCGCATTGTAGCCCAAGCCAGCCTCGAACTCACAACGCTCCTCCTACCTCAGCCTCCAGAGTGCTGGGATTAAAGGCGTGCACCACCATCCTTGGCTCCTATTTTTACTTTTCATTTTTGAGACAAAGTCTTGCTAAGCTGCCATGTTACCCAGTCTGGGCTTAAATTTATGATCCTCCTGTTGCAACCTCCCATAGTGCTTGAATTACAGGTATACGTAGCTTTATATCACTTTGTAGTATTCAGGTATATTTTTTATCAGTTAATTAGAGTTATGATCACATATCTGTCTTTAAAATTTTTGAGCATGCCCTGCAAGTACACACCTTCATAAGCTATTTTGGTTTGGGGTTAAAGATTTCTCTAACAGAATCTCTACCAAGGATTCCAAGGTTATGACAGAAGACAAGATGACAGCCTACTTGTTGACGATGGGAATGAAAAGAACAGTGTGCTATTAATGCAGTGTTTCCTAAGAATAAAAGCAGACTAAAGGTTGCAGCGCCGCAGTAGAGGGCTTGTCTAGTGTGTGCATAGCTCTGAGTTCAATTCAGTCCAGAACCACACTCTGACACCCTCTCTCTTTCCTGGAGTTTTAACTTAATTATCTTTTCCAGGTTCATATTGAGATCCACTGAAGGCCATCCCCTCCCTACAGAGGTGTCACCCTAGGCTCGCCACCACAAAGAGCAGAAAGCATGAGGGACAGAAGAGGGACCCTTGGTACCTGCCTGGCCAGGGCAAAAGGGAAAGGAGCAGAGGATGGGGACAGACTGTCACACAGCCTCAAGAGGAGCACTCAGAAGGAGAGCCCTTGGCCTGCAGATTCCCCTTCCTGGCTGAATGTGCCTGCAGTTGACAGAAATGGAAACGCCCAGAGCACAGCGCTGTCCTCGGAAACGAAAGATGGTCTGCGTGCGGCTGGCCTCCTGCTTCCCGCTGGCAACAGGGTGCTTCTGTATGTGAAGGGATCCATGGGAAGAAATTCAGCCCTGGCAGCGGTTCCCAGCGAGGCTGTGGGTCTGTCCCAGGTTCTTGCGTCTGTCCCTGTGGGAGAGTGCCTTGCCACGCTGTCCCACGGCAGCAGGGGAGCTCTGCAGAGGAACTGGCCAGGAAGGGGCCCTGGAGCCATGGACAGCCACAGAGGACAGCGCTGCAGTGGAGAGCCCTGGGTGTCAGTGTGGCCAGGCCACTCGAAACTGTGGGAAGTGAGAGTTTCCAAGGGTGAACCGGTGAGGGCTTTTTCCGAGGGGCCAGGCTCTGATTTAGAACTGTCCTGCCTGTGCTCCCTGCTGCCTGGTTCACTGCACGGCCGTCCTCGAAGCCTCCTGAAGGATGAGACAAAATGTGACCATCTCAACCAGCTAAAGCCTGTGCTTTCAGAGCAGACGACACAATACAGGAACATGCTTTCAAGTATAAATTGTACCTCAAATGGGCTTCAGATAACACCGGGGCTGTTGGCTCTATGACCTTTGACATTAGCAAATCCAGTAGGCCATAGTTAAGGTACAAGCAGAACAATAAAAATAGTAGCTTAATTTTAAAAGTTGTCTTAGAATGATTTTTTTGCATTAAGTCTGGATGCAAACAAATAGTGCAGCCATTCAGTTCCTGCTTTGGTTTGTACAGCTAGACAAACTTTGTAAGTCTAGTATAAAATTGCTAAAAGCTAGGTAATGCAGCAGGAAATTTTTGAGCATGTTTTAAATTGTGTTTGAAAGACAAGAATCGGGAAACTCTTTCAGGAGATTATTGATATATCCAGTATAATATCAACTGAGAACATGGCTTACCATGAAGTTCTTTGTCTCTAATACCCAATCGAAAGGGCTACTGTCCCAGATGCTGTCTGTCTCTTCAGCTGTCCTGTCACCAAATGGAAGTGGATCTTTGTAAAGTTTACCCGCTATACTTTTATGAAGCCTTGCTGAGTTCATGGTGAGCTGTTACTATTTCTGCATTTTGTAGAATAATTTTGGTCTGCAGCAAAATTTGGTTTCTCACACTTCTTTCTAAGTGAAATGCAGTTTCAATGAAGGCCCTTTGGTGAAAGTTGCAATATTAAATATAGAATAATTTTCTCAAACTAGGATTCCTAGCAGTGTTACCCTGAGGTTAAAAGGAGCTTGACTGTGCTGTAGCTCAGCTATAGAGAGGCAGATAAAGTATTTTCCCTTACGGAAGTTCCCAGATCCAAGGAGTTGAGGTCTCTTTTTACACTAAGACTTTTCTGAAGTAACTTGTTGATAACTTCAATAAAGGCCACTTAAGAGTGTTAAGTTTTTAAGGACTCCCAAGGTGAAGCTTAAAACAGTCATTTTGGGAATGATTGCATATATCAATTTGTATTGTGTGTTAAATTACTATACCGTGTGCTATTTTAGTGTTTTGGTAAAATGGATAATTAAAATCTGTTCTTTAGCATAATAAATATGTCTTATTTTAACGTGTGTACTCTTGGTTCCTGTCTTTATTAATGTCATCTTCCTAATACTTTTGGTGGGGGCACGTTACTGAGGATTGAATCCAGGGTTCACACTGAGCTACATCCCCACCCCTTTCTTGGGTCAGAGTCTTCCTGTGTTGCCCAGGTGGGACTTGAACTTTTGATCCTCCTGCCTCAGCCTCCCAAAGTACTGGGATTGCAGTCACGTGACACTGTGCTCAGGCTTACAAAACAAAATGTGCCAGGCGTAGTCAGAGCTATATAGTGAGTTCAAGGCCAGCCTAAAGTACATAGACCCTGTCTTGAAAAAAACCAAAAAGAATCATACCAAATGTCAGGCTAGATGGGACACCTCTCAGTTTCCTCCAGGATGAAGTGGAGTTGCTGCACTCCTGTGGGGTGGGCTGCTTCCTGCCCACCCAGATGACACCACCTCAGTTGGGCAATTTCCCTCCTGGTGTCACTGGGGATTATGAAATGAGATTGGTACACAGAGGTTTGAAAATGGGAACTGGTTTCTTGTCAAGCACTCCTTTTACTCCCCACAACCCCACTTTGGGATGGAAATTTCCTTGAAGTGTGAACTCATTTCTTTTGTGAAATGCAGTACAGAATTCCTTGTTTGTACCAGATGTTGGGAAATGTAAAATATTTTCATGTGGTTATTCTAGAAGAATGTGTGCATTTTCTAAAGATGATCTTGAGGGAGAGTTCACATTTATTTTTTTCCCAGTTGTTTTGTGCAGATAGAGTATGTGAGTTTTCCCTTTTGGTGTTGGCCTGGTTTCCTAGGGATGCCCTCTCGTGCAAAGTTTAGGGAGAAACAGATGGTACATTTGCCTGTAAAGTTTTATGACTGAAGAAGGAACACTTATTTTGAGATGATTAGTAGAGAAAGATATTCTTAAGCTGGGTGTGGTGGTTCATACTTGTATTCCCAGCACCTGGGAGGCTGAGGCAGAAGGATTCCAGCAAGTTTGAGGCCAGCTGGGCTAAATTGCAAGACCTTATGTCATTAAACCAAAACCAAAACCAAAACCTCCAGATAAATATCCATAATTGAATTATAAAAGAAGTGACTTATTTTTAAAAAACAACAGTTCTTAGGTTTGTATGCTTCCCGCCATTTTGCCCTTAAAGGTTAAACAGCACGCTCAAATTTAGAAACAATGTTTAGTACAAAGTATTGATTATCACATTTGGAAATCTTTGTTTTGGACATAGTACTGAACGATGAACTCTAGAAATCACGGAACTTACAAACCTGTGGTGAAAAAAAAAGTAAGAAATTTGTGTTTGCTGGGCATGGTGGTACACACCTGTAATCCCAGCATTTGGGAGGCTGAGGCAGGAGGATTGCTGTGAGTTCAAGGCCAGCCTTAACCACATATTGAAACTCAAAAAGACCAAAAAAAATTGTATTTAAATAGAACATAAACTCCCGGCCCTGGTTTTTTGAGGCAGGGTCGCACTATGTAGCTCAGGCCGGCCTTGTGCTCGCGTTGTAGCCCAAGCCGGCCTCGAACTCACAACGCTCCGCCTACCTCAGCCTCCCGAGTGCTGGGATTAAAGGCGTGCGCCACCACGCCCGGCTTAAATAGAACATTCTTATATGACCATTGACTTTATAAATAGGGTATGAATCAGTTTAGTGTAAATTCCTGTGTATTCTGAAATTCAGATACTGCTATAAAGGATAAACAACTGATTTGTACATAAATGGGTGCATTTTGAGACTATAATGTTAAGTGAAATAAATCAGAAATACCACATGATTTCTCTTACATGAGAAACCCAAAGTATAAATAATTTAAAAAAGAAAATAAAAGATAATAGGAAATGGAGATCAAAGGGACCAAGACATGGAGGAAGGTTCGGGGAAGGGGAAGGAAAA
The DNA here is from genome assembly GCA_004363535.1 of Dasyprocta punctata. Classification (NCBI taxonomy): domain Eukaryota; kingdom Metazoa; phylum Chordata; class Mammalia; order Rodentia; family Dasyproctidae; genus Dasyprocta; species Dasyprocta punctata. The sequence continues at coordinate 48,116 of RJWM01008425.1, read as the reverse complement.
GGATCAAGGTGTGTTAACGCACGTGTGCCAGCTCGCCGCGATGGATGGCCCGGTCATGTTCAAACATGGACTAGAAATCTGCAACCAAAGACTGTCCACTGTAATCTGACCCAAAATGAGAAACGTGCTGTAGAATTATACATATTTCACTGATAATTGCTAAGTTCTTTTTAAACTTTCTGAGCAGAATAACAACAAAGGCTCCTCCTGAACCGTTATTTATGATGGCAGAGCCGGATGCTGCCCTCCCACATTGCCAAGTACCGCTACCTCTGAGTGGGCTGTGGTAACCTGTGCAGTGAAACGCTTGATGCGGGAAGCCCAAGATCTGACTCCTACACATGAGTTGAATGGCTGCTTGCATCTGACCTCTCTTTGCTTCCAAATCTTTGTTACCCATTTTTTTCCCCCATAACTAAGGCTGGGTGTAGTGGTGTGTGTCTGTAATCCCAGTGCTCTGGGAGGCTCCGGCAGGAGGATCCTAAATTCAAGCCCAGCCTCCATTTAGCAGGGCCTTGTCTCAAAAAAATAAAAGGACTGGGTATGCAGCTCTGTGTGAAGTCCCTGGGTTCAATCCCCAGTAGTGGAAACAACAACACAACTACAACAACAAATGAATAAAACAAAACAAAACAAAAAACTGATGAGATTAATTAAAAGAAGCATCTGTTTTCCCTTCACTCTTCAAGTCTACACTGTTCATTGAGAGCTGTATAGTATTTGTACAACGAAAATCTTGGAAAAGATTATTTCCTAAGTGCTTTCTTAGAAAAGGTAAACTTCATAAGATCAACTTGTCCTTTGTCTTTTTTTTTTAAATTAAGTTTATTGGTACTTTTTTTTTTTTTTTTTTTGGTGGCACTAGGGGATCAAACTCACAACCTTGCACCTGCCAGACAGGTGCTTAAGCCACTGAGCCAAACTCCCAGCCCTAAGTTTTTGAGGTAGGGTTGCACTATATAGCTCAGGCCGGTCTTGCGCTCGCATTGTAACCCAAGCTGGCCTCGAACTCACAACGCTTCTCCTACCTCAGCCTCCTGAGTGCTGGGATTAAAGGTGTGTGCCACCACGTCCAGCCCTGGTGCATTTTATTTTTATTTATTTTTATTGGTACACTTTGGATATACATAATGATCATATCATAGGGAACTTCTTCCTGTACATGATATATCTTAGTTCCTCTTTTTTCCCCCATTCCCCTCCCCTCTCTTCAACCCTGCTTACCTTTCTTTTTACAAAGCTTTATTTCTATTTTATCTTTTTTCCTCATTTTTTTCCTTTCCCTTCCACACCCCCCAGTTCCTCTTTTGAACAGTTACTTCCTATTTCACAATATCTATTATACATTTTGGTTCTTTTTTACCCTTTCAGTTTCTCACACCAGAGAGACAATGTCTTTTTCTGGAATATTGCTTTCTTAGAGCAGAGGAAGACTTCTTTTTTCAGTACTGGATATTGAACCCAGGGCTTTTGCACTGAGGTGTATCCCCAGTCCACCTTTTAATTTATTTTAAGACAGGACCTCACTTAACATTTGCTAAGGTTGAGCTTGGACTTGCCACAATCCTCCTGTTTCAGCCTCAGAGTGCTGGGATTAGAGATGTGTGCCATCCCCCTAGCTATGATTGTGTTTTTGAGTATATTGTAGTTGTTATAAGAAACTTTTATGATGTAGCTAAGCAACAGAGTGTGCATTTAGTAGGCATAAGGCTTGGATTCAATATTTAGGTGCATAATTGTAGAAGTTTTCTGGGTCTCATCATAGTATTGGGAGAGTGGAATTCTCCAGTTAACTATTTGGTACTTTCAGTTTGTTGAGAGGAGCAGACTTAACCTGTTTTCTGTTCTGTCTGCCCACAAAGAGTTCTGACTCAGTAATCAGAAATAAACCAGGTGTGCTGGTGCATACCTGTAATCCCAGCACTTGGGAGGCTGAGGCAAGAGGATTTTGGTGAGTTCGAGGCCATCCTGGGCTACATAGTGAGTTCAAAGATAGCCTCAACTACATAGCAAGACCCTGTCTTGAAAGAAAGAAAAAAGGAAGAAAAGAAAGGTGTGGTAGTGGACATCTGTGATCCTTAGTTGGGAAGCTGAGACAGGAGAATCACCAAGTTTGAGCCCTGTTTGGGCAACTTAGTGATTAGCAAGTCCCTGACTAAAAGTAAAATGTTTGGGGATGTAGCTCCGTTGGAGAGCTCTTGCCCATGTGTGGGAGGCCCTGAGTTCAATCCCTAGTGCCATAGAAGTTGGTACGTTTAGAATTTCAGCTTTTCTCTCCTATGTGAAGCATTCTTAACCAGATAACTCCCTTTGGTTCCATGTAAATACTGTGGATTTGAATTGTATATATTCTGTATTTTCATGTTTCTCTTTATTCCTTGAATTTGTTAGACTCCAAGGGTTCTAGGAGATCAGACTCAGACCCCACCTCCTTTTTTGGTCACACTAAGCTACATCTCCAGCACTTTTTAATTTTATTTTGAGTCAGGGTCTTGTTAAGTGGCCCAGGCTAGGCTTGAACTCTGCCCTCCTGCCTCCTAGAATGCTAGGATTACAGGTGTGGGTCACCATGCCCAGGTCGCACTTCCCCCTTTTTAAAAGGACTTGCTTCATTTATGTGGTGAATATTATACCAAAACTGACTTCTACGTTTCTCTCAGCCTCGTCAGGAGCGATAGACTGAGTCTTTCACCCAGAGAAGTGGTAGAAAGTTGGAATTCACCTTTCAGGCCTGATCTCGATGACAGGTGAATTTGGTGCTGTGCTACTTGGTCTTGTAGTAGATGGTGGCTTTGGTTTTGATTTGTTTGGAGGAAGGAGGAGAATCCAGAAAAAACATGAAGCTGCGAAGTTTGTTGTAGATGAGAGGCATGGAGGCACCTGCCTAAGTACTGCCCAAGGTTTAAATCCCCTAGGATCCCTTCCTTTCTCAGTGGGAAAAACACACACTTTTTTCCATAGACTGAACACACGGATACATTCAGACACTGGCATGACTAAAGAAACCGTTTTTAAAAAAATCAGTATAGGGTTTTTAAAAAATGTAATGCTTAGTTTTGAAGCTATGGGAACATTTATGCACGTGTGCGTAAATGATAGAGTCTTGCTATGTAGATTTGGCTGGCTTTGAACTCACTATGTAGCCCAGGCTGGCCATGGACTCTTGGAGATCTCCTACCTCAGCCTCTTTGAGTACTGGGTCTGGGTCTCCAGGCATGTGCCACCATGCCCAGCTATTGTTTTGGGGTTTTTTGGTACTGAGGATTGGAGCTGAGGTCTTCTTACGGAGCTACACGCCCATCCTTTTTTTATTTTATTTTTTATTTTGAGACAGGTTTTAAGTAGCTAATTTTCCCAGGCTGGGCTCCAATTTGAGAGCCTCCTGTCTCAGGCTTCCAGAGTGCTGGGATTACAGACATGCATCTTGGTGCCCAGCTGCATGTTGTGTTTTAAATTGGCAGATGAAATTATGTTTGAGGATGCCTAATAGTCGCTTTATGGAGTGACCTTTATTAACCTAGGAAAATTTTCTTTCAATGGAACATTCTCACTTTCCTATGCAGGTGAACCCAGAAATAGGCCCCAGTGGAAAGGATGCTATTGTGGGACAGTGCATGGAGATTATGTCTGTAACAGTTTAATTTGGAGTTCCAAAGCAGCCTTCTGAGTCTGTGCATGCGAAGCTCACACTTGCCACAAGAGGGCGCAATATGTTCGCATAGGGAGGTTGCATCTTTGGAATGCTCTGAGGTAGTCTAGCTATTTTTGGTTTATTCAAGTTCTTAAAAAATAAACGTAAAAATACTAGACTTAATCCACGTTAGTGTAGTCTGTTAACCTCAGTGGGTATAAAGTGGAAAACCTTGAAAAATCATAACTCTTGGCTGGGCGTGGTGGTGCACACCTATAAGTGCTCGGGAGGCTGAGGCAGGAGGATTGCTATGAGTTCCAAGCTAACCTGGGTTACAAAGTGAGTTCAAGGCCAGCCTGAACTGCATAGTGAAACCTTGTCTCAAACCAAAAAGAATCATAACTCATCCAGTATCTGGTGATTTAAAGCAAAAAGATACCTAGGTTTGAAAAAAATAAAATGTGGACTTTTTATTTTTGTATTATCATTGTGACTGTTTTGCAGTGCTGGAGATCACACCCACGACCTTGTGCATGCTGAGCAAGTGCTCCACCACTGAGCTCTACCCCGATCCATCCTATTTATTTTGCAGTACTGGGGATTGAATCCAGGACCTTCACACTGAACTACATGTCAAATCCTTTTTTTTTTTTTTTTTTTTTTTTTTTAATTTTCAGACAGGTCTCACTAAATTGTTAAATTCCGTAGCTGGGCTTGGATTTGCAATTCTCCTGCCTCAGCCTTCCAGAGTACTGGAATTATAGGACTATACCATCACATCCAGCTTTTCTTTTCTTTTTCTTTTTTTTTTAATACAGGGTTTCACTATGTAGTGCAGGCTGGTCTTGAACTCACTTTTGTAGCCCAGCCTGGCCTCAAACTCATGGTGATTCTCTGCCTCAGCTTCCTGAGTGCCAGGATTACAGGTTTGTGCCACCATGCCTGGCCACACCCAGCCTTTTAAACAGGATTTTTGAGTGACTTTCAGTAAGACACCACCATTTTCCATAACATCAATGAATTATCACTGTATCTGATGTACTTTTACGAAAGACTTATCAGGGAAATTTTTTAAATACATTGGGGCTATTCAGTATATATAAAGTGCTTGCAAGCTATTTAATGGCTCCGAGATGTTTTGAGTAGCACCTAGGATTCCTTACAGTAAAGCTGCTTGTTTGAATAAACTCCAGGTTTTGTCTTCATTAGGTACTTCTGTTGTGAACAAATCAGTAGGTTAATACTCCCTCTCTCCTGCTTAGGTCCCACCTGCAATATTCAAAGTTTCTCTCAGATTTTTTTTTTGGGGGGGGGTTCAGATTTTTTTTTTTAAACAAAAGAAAAGAAACCAAAGCAAAACAATTTCACAACCAGCCAATAGGAGAGTAACGATAATCAGCACATTGCATATTGTTATAGTCACAGCAATTGTTTAGGATAAAAGATACAGACATGAAACATTGTCCAGAAAATTATTAGCACAAAACTTTTGCCTCAATGAATCAAGAGAAACCAGCTATATGATTATCTTTTTTGTTATGATTGCTCTATTATTTTCAAATAAACACTTCGCATTAAAAATGAAATCTGAAGATGACCCTGAGAAAACTACTTTTCACTCAAAATTCTTTTTCTAACTGTCTTAATTAATTTTTTATATACATAGATTTTCTTTCAGTTCATCACACAAGTGCAACAATGTGATGGTTACATATGTGTGACATTTAGTTCACTGAGAAGTGTATTTTCAGTACTCAGCCATTTAAGAGTGAAATGTCTAGTTTATCGTTCTTTCTCTCAGATATTTTTAAGATGACAAAACCTTGTATGAGTTTATCATAGAACTCATGTTTGCTGGTTCGTGGTGGCGCATGTCTGCAGTCCCAGTGCTCTGAGGCTGAGGTAGGAGGATCACAAGTTCAAACCTAGCCTGGGCAACCTAGCAACTTAGGAAGACCCTGTCTCAGAACAAAAAATAAAAAGAGGGCTGGGATCTAGCTCAGTGTCAAGGTACTGTACACACATACACACACACACAGAGTCATTATGCTATCAAGCTTTTACCTTATATGTACATTTCCACTCCCTTATTTTATGTTTGGAAACTTTGAGCTTCTCTCTTCTACTTCTTACTAAACTATGTGATAGGCTGGTGGCCTACTATGTGACCTATGATGACCTCACGCTCGGCTCAGTACTGCTGAGGCATATTCCCAGTCCTTACGTAACACTCATATATTAATTCTCATGGCTTGCTCCATATTTACTGCTCATTTAAGATAGTTTTATTTTATTTTTTGAGACAGGGTTTCACTATGCAGTTCAGGCTGACCTCAAACTCACAGCGATCCTTCTGCCTCAGCCTCCTGAGTGCTGGAATTACAGGTATGTGCCACCATGCCTGGCCAAGATAGTTTTTTTTTTTTTTTTTTTTTTTTTTTTTTTTTTTTTTTTTTTTTTTTTTTTTTTTTTGCAGCACCGGGGATTGAACTCACAACCTCGCACCTGCCAGGGCAGGCGCTTGAGGCACTGAGCCAAACTCCCGGCCCTGGTTTTTCGAGGCAGGGTCGCACTATGTAGCTCAGGCCGGCCTTGCGCTTGCGTTGTAGCCCAAGCCGGCCTCGAACCCAAAGATAGTTTTATTAAATAGAGAAATCGATAAGAATGGCATAAGAACATTTCATCTGCCATCATGAGCCTGACCATCTTAATAGTCTATGGTGGCTACTACAGTAGCTTTTAAACCCATGAAACTGCTTACATTTCATGTTAGTTTTTTTAAACTGACAAAAAGTAAAAGCAGTATATACTTATTGACTAAAACACCGTACATCTAAATTCCATGAAAATTTAAAATTCACTTCCTCAGTTGGGCATAGTGGCACATACTTGTAATCTCAACGCCCTGGGAGGCTGTGGTAGGATGATCATAATTTGGAGCCCAGTCTGGACAACTTAGCAAATTAGCAAGACTCCAAATTCTCAAAATCCTTTAAAAAAATTTTTTTAAAGGTCTGGGGTATAACTTAGTGCAAAGGCCCTGGGTTCAATCTTCAATACTGCAAAAGAAAAACGAAAGACCAGACAAATGAATAATAAAAAATAAAAGTTAGTTCCTCTTTCACATTAGCCACATTTTGAATGTGGAATAGCTGTTTGCTGCTGGTGGCTGTGGTATACAGTACGAGTGCAGGGAGAGAACATTTCCATTAAAACAGCAAGTTCTCTTGGACAACAGGTTAGCCTCGTCTACACATACTCACCACCATTTTACCCCTTCCAGGTATGAATTTTTTTTAAGTGCTGGGACCTTGTGCAGGATCAGCAGGGCCTCTGTCCCTGAGTTGTGCGCCCTGCCCCCAGCTCCTGCGTCTCTGCATCTTCAGTAGCTGACGGCTGGAGCAGGAGCTTTGTGGGAAGGGTGAGTGGATACTTTCCGCACACTCCCCAGGAGACACGGACTCGGGTTTAGAGCTTGACCTTGGCTCTGGTGATGAGACAGCTCATCGAACTCGGGCTGATCCCTGAGAACGTTCTGTGCTGTCCCCTCTCCAGAGTCACTGGGGACCTCCGGAAGTGGCAGCGGATGCCTGAGGCCTGGGGCGTCTGTGAAAGCATCTGTCCCCCTGGAACCATGGCTTCACTGAGGAGCCTTTGAACGCCTTCCAGGTCCAGACTGGATTTGGCCTCCCCCTCACTGCCTCCAACACTGCCTCTTTCCCCCAAAATAGGATTTGGAACTTATTCTCCCTGTGACATAATGCATCATACAGTCACAGGCAGGAAGTGAATGCCTTCCTCCAAGTCCTGTGAAATGTTCTGAAAATGGGCTGGGCAGGGTATTCCTTCTCCACCCTAGATGATTTTCTTAGATTAGAAAGCAGAGCATGCACTTTTAAACTGTCCTGCAAAAGAAATTAGGCGAGCCATGTGTTGGTGCATGTCTGTAATACTGGCACTCTGGGAGGCTGAGGCAGGAGGATTACCAAATTCAAGCCCTTGCCTGGGCAATTTAGTGACACCCTGTCTTTAAAAAACAAAACAAACACCTTTTTTTTTTAAAGGGTTGGGGAGGTAGCTAAGTGCAAAGGCCTAGGACTCCATCCCAATACTGCCAAAAAGAAGAAGCGGAAGAGGAAGAAGAAGGAGGAGAAAGAGAAGGAGAGGGATTTTAGACTGGCTAGAGTTGAATGTTCTCAGGTGCTTTGGCTTCATAAACAAAGTACAGCCAAGTATTAATAATGATGCTTCCTGTCCACTCAGACATTGAATTGGGCTCCATGGGGCTCATAAAACTGGGGAGACTCACTCATTTCCTTGAAACGATTAGGACAGGCGACAGCATTTGGCAGGGGCGACTTTGGTTTTCCAGCGGATATCTCTATTTCATTGTGACCGTGTGCCAGATTCTGGGGGAAACGAGACGAGCGAGACAGCGGTTGATCTCAAGCAGCCGCGGGTCTGGGAAGTAAACTGACCCTCCAGCTGTCACTACCATACACTCGCGTGTCGGTGCCAAGACGGTTCTCAGGAGCTGGGAGATGTCCAGGGCTCGGGAATGACTCCTGCCACCCGCCGGCTCTCAGAGTACTTCCGACTGCTGTCGCGGCGCCGGCCCTCTCGGGAGCCCGTTTCGGCCATGGCTAGCCGGCTCACGGAGGTTTCTTGAGGAGCCAGGGCCTGCGGTTTGCGGGATAAGCAATTGAGATCCAGCGGCAGACTGGAGAGATGCGGCCTCACCTCCTGGCCTGGGCAGGCCCCTCAGCACCGGGAAGCCCTTGTCCCACTGGGGCGCAGGCCAGGGCACCCCAAGGCCGCCTGAGATGCACTCAGCCATTCGTCTCTGCCCTGTATGCGCAGACACACTAGGAATCTGCAGTTGTCACCTGCCTTCCTTAGCAGCCACGGTGCCCCCGATGACCTCGCCTGGGTCACCCGGCTCGAGCTCCTGCCCTTTGTGACTGTGCCCTCGCTCTGCCCCTCGTTCCTAAATTCCAGCGACAGCTTTCCCTCCTCTTTGGTTTTGAGCCCAAGAATCTTATCACCACGACCCGAGTGTTTCAAACAAATGAAATGTGGAAGTAGCCCGAGAATAAGAAACTAGGAGTCGGCTTTTGCTTTGCTGCCTGAAGTAATTCATTTTAAATTGTCCTGTAAGCAAAACCCTAGCTCCTTAAAATGACAAACAGCGAAAACCCACATTAATTGGATTTGCTATTAAGTGGGTGTTTTTCTACCAAATTGAACAGCAAATTATTGAGAAGATTTAGAGTGAAAATGAAACTGTTGTAGGCAGTGGTGACAGGGGACCATTCAACGCCTCTGCTCTGGCTGCCTGGGGAAGCTGAAGTCCTGAATGCTTTTTCTGGAGGCTTCCCAGGCTGCATAGACAGTCTGGCTCCGTGGGGCCCCCAGCCTCCCCTGGGAACAGCCTCTCCTCCCCCTTGTTTCAGTAGTACTGGAAATTGAACCCGGGGCCACCGCACCTAACTACTATATCCTCAGCCCTTTTATAAATTTCTTATTTTGAGACAGGATTTTGCTAAGTTGTCCTGGCTAGGCCTGAACTTATGACCTCCTGCCTCACGGACTGTTGTGCCTGGCTTAGCCCCCCCACCCCCTTGTGCCTTTTTCTCTCTGCTCCACCTTTTTTGAAGTGTCTGTAGGCTTTTCCTTTTTAGTCCAAGTTTCCAACACCAACCTTAATTTATTGAGCCTCTCCTTCTCCTTCTCCTTCTTCCTTTTCTCTTTCTCTTCCTCTTCTTCTTCTTCTTTTGGTTTTTAAAGACAGAGTCTTGCTCTGTGATTCAGGCTAGCCTTGAACTCACTATGTAGTCCAAGCTGGTCTCCAAACTCACAGCAATCCTCCTGTCTCCCTAGTGCTGGATTACAGGCATACACCACCAGGGCCAGTTCAGTCTCTCATAAAGACTACTTTAATCCCTTCTGAGATCAGAACCCCAGGTGACCCAAAGACCCCCCCCCCACCCCACACTGAGTTCCATTTCTTGAGATTCCCTCCTCTTCCAAGTACTGTAACCCAGAGACCAAGTTTCCTATGCATGGGCCCCTGTGGCACAAACCACATTCAAATAGCATGCGCTCATTTTATCATGGTAAAAAAGTTAAGGATGCAATAAATGTACTGCAGTCTTGTGATGAAGCGCTCCATGGCCCCAGGCTTCCTTTCTGACTTGTTATGGAAAGTCTTTCTCTCACACACTCTCTCCCTCCCTTTCTCTCTCCCTCTCTTCCTCTCTCTTTCTGAGGACGTGACTTATTTGTCCTCTTCCCATTTTGCTTCCGTATTTATAGACATTCACTCTCTGTTAGGAACCAAAACTTTGTATCCTCCAAATCCATATGTTGAAGCCCTGACTCCCATTGTGAGGGTGATTGGAGGCAGGGTCTTGGGGGGCTGACTAGGTTTTGACGGGGCTGTGGAGGTAGGGCCCCAAGGATGGGATTGGTGACCTTATACTCATCCTCCCTGCGGTGTGGTGACCTAGCAAGAAGGAAGACTTCTGCAGGCCAGGAGGAGGCCCTCACTGGGGCCCTGAGTCAGCCAGCCCTTTCACCCGGCCCTACCAGGAGCAGAATTGAGAAGTGAATGTCTTCCTTCAGTCCCGTAGTCTGTGACATTTAGTTGTAGCAGCTGGAACAGACTAAGACTTCCTCCAGCTGCACTGGAGAGTTCACTGATCAAAATGTTTGTCTGCCAGTGGCTGTCATCTCAGAACTCTCTGGGTATCTAAAGGACCCTTTCCTGACCCGAGTACCTTCTGGGAAGTGCCACCTCTTACATACCCCACCACCCACCAGGAAAGCCACCCTTGAGGCCCAGCCGCCCACACAGGACCCTTGGGGACAAACTAGGCATAGTCCAAGCATAGCATGGAAGTTGCCATACCAAAGCCAAGACCATTCATGGCTACATGTTGCCATTGAGGCCTGTGGGGGAGGATCACAAAGAAAAACAGTCTACAGAGTTGGGGGTGAGTGTCAGCTGACTACTTACCAGCAGAGAATTAAATGTCTGACCATTTTTGTTTTGCTGTACTTTTCATGGTACTGAGGATTGAACCCAGGGCCTTCACATGTATCTACATCTCCAGCCCTTGTCAAATTTTTAAGTGTGTGTGTGTGTGTGTGTGTGGTTTTTTTGAGACAGGTTCTCACTATGTAGTTCAGACTGGTCTTGAACTCATGGCATTCCTCATGCTTTAGCTTCTTGAGTGCTGGGATTACAGGCATGCACTACTGTGCCTGGCAAATTTTTAAGGTTTTTTTTTTTTTTTTTTGTCCCAGTACCCGGGATCAAACTCACAAACCTTGTGCCTGCCAGGCAGGCGCTTAAGCCACTGAGCTGAACTCCCAGCCCTATTTTTTTGAGATAGGGTTGCACTATGTAGTTCAAGGCAGCCTTGCTCACGTTGTAGCCCAGGCCGGCCTTGAACTTACAATGCTCCACCTACTTCAGCCTCCCGAGTGCTAGGATTAAAGGCGTGTACCACCACGCCTGGCTTTTTTTGTTGTTGTTGTTCTGGGGATCGAACTCATGACCTCGCTCCTGCCAGGCAGGCACCTATAAATTTTTAAAGTTTTGAAACAGGGTCTCAATAAGTTTCACCTGTCGGGTCGGGTATTTAGCTCAGTGGATTTAGCTCAGTGGGAGTTCGATCCCTGGTACCAAAAAAAAAAAAAAAGTTTCACCTGGTAGGGCTTGACTTGCTATTCTCCTGCCTCAGCCTCCCTTAGTGCTGAAATGGCAGGCGTGCACCACCGTGCTCGGCTGACCATAGTTTTCTTATTTCCAAAATCCAGGCTCTACCATCTCCCTCCCAGACCTGATGCAAAGTTTGGGAGGCTGGAGTGACATCATCATCGTGGATGCCAGACTGATTTAGTTTCCTTTCCTTTCTAACTTTAAGGAAGATGACATTTTCGAGTTTATATGAATGCGAAGCACTTGGAGAGGAAGTGTAGACTGTTGCACTCATCTGCTTTTTCAGCAGAAATGCAGAACAACATATAGGCAAATCTGTAACCAGCTCACGGGAAGACATAGCCACCAGGGACATGCAAATCACATCCGTGAGGCTGGCTGTAATCAGAGACATCATAAGTCGGGGAGAGGATGTGGAGAAATTGGAACCCTCAGCAAAACCATGCAGCTGCACTGGAAGCAGTTTGGCAATTTCTCAAACAGTTAAGTATAAGATTTACCATGTGATATAGCCATTGCCTTCTAGGTATATTCTCAAGAGAATGCAAAACATTTCTGTTGTGCATGGTGATATACAGGTATAATCCCAGCACTCTGGGAGGCTGAAGCAGGAGAATGGCAAGTTGGAGACCAGCTGCAACTTAGTGGTTTATGGAGACCTGGTCTCAAAAAGTAAAAGTGTGTTGGGGATATAGCTCAGCATGAAGGCCCTGGGTTCAAATTCAGTCCCTGGTACCACTTGGAAAAAAAAAAAAAGGGAAACTTCAATGTCAATGAATGAATCAATGAATTAATGAATGAATAACAAAACATAGTATATCCATATAATGTATTATTTGGTATAATGGACTAAATGTGTACCCCCAATTCATGTGTTGAAACCTACACCCAGTGTGATGGTCTTAGGAGCTAGGCTCTTTGGGAGGTGGCTAGGTTGTGAAGGTGGAGCTCTTATGAGAAGATACATGAGACAGCTGCTTCCACAACCTCTGCCAAGTGTGAATGTGATGAGAAGATGGCCATCTGCGAGCCAGGAAGAGAACCTTAACCAGAGACCCTGCTCTTGGATTTTTCACCTCTAAAAATGTGGGGCAATAAATGTTTGTTGTTTAAGTCCCTAGTATACAGAAATTTGGTATGGCAGTCCAAGTTGACAAAGAGAGAGAGAGAGAGAGAGAAGAAAGAGAGATAGAGAGACGGAGAAAGAGAAAGAGAAAGAGGAAGGAAGGAAAGAAAGAAAAAGAAAGACAAATGTGGCAGTACCCGTCTATAATCCTAGCACACTGGGAGACTGAGGCACAAGCATTGAAAGTTTGATCCCAGCTTGGGCAGTTTAGTGACCAAACAAGGCCCTATCTCAAAATAATATAAAATAAAATGAAAAGGACTGGGGATGCAAAGACCCTGGGTTCAAAATCCCTAGTACTGGAAAATAAAAATGCACTGAAGAGGGACTGAGAGTGTAGCTCAGGGATAGAGTGCTTACCTATGGGAGGCTGAGGCAGTAGGATTGCCGTGAGTTTGAGGCAAACCTGGGCTACAAAGTGAGCTCAAGGCCAGCCTGAACTGCATAGTGAGAACCTGTCTCAAAAAGACCAAACAAACAAAACCAGAAATGTATGAGGCTCTAGGTTCAAGCCTGCATGAAAAAGTGAGAGAAAGGGATGCAGTCCTGATACATTCCTCATGTGAAATTCAAAAACATGCAAAGGAGCAGACTCCAGATGTAGAAAGTCACAAATTCCAAAACTGCATTTATGTGAAATGTCCATAATAAAACAATCAATGGAAACAGAAAGTTGATTCATGGTTTCCAGGGCCTGGAGCGGGGCTGGAAGGGACAGAAGGGATGATGACTAAGAGGTCCAGGGTTTCTTTTGGAGGTGATGAAAATGCTGTAAAATTGACTGTGGTGATGTCTGCACACCCTGTGAATATCATAATAGCCACTGGCCCGTGCACTTTCAATGGATGGGCTGTATAATACATGAATTATACCTCAGTCCAGCTGTTAGGTGTAGCCGGTGACTGAATGCAGTAGCCAGTCTGACAGAGGGGTGGGGACGCCGGCCCTGGACTGGCCTGGAGCAAGGCTTGGTTCTCAGTGCGGGTGGCTGCACTAACCCTGGGGCATTTGGAAATACTGTGGGTGTTTCTGATTCACTGACTGTCCGGGAAAGGTGTCAGCATTTAGCGGGTGAGAGCCGTGGAAGCTAAGCATCCTGCAGCGCAAAAGCCAGTCCTACACAGGAAGAATTACCTCCCCTACCGCCACCCCACTCCCTGAGCCTGCCCTCACTGAAAACCCTGGCTCGGGGCAGCATTCCTGAGTACCATTCCATGGTGCATGTTAGATGTTGCTACCCAAGGTTTTATAAGGTTCTCTTCCACTTTTGCAACCATAGGAATAAATCTCTGTGTCAGGTTTTTTTTTGTTTGTTTGTTTTGTCTTGTGGTGCAGTATCCTCAACACTTTTTAAATTTTTATTTTGAGATGGAGTCTCCTTGAGTTGCCCAGGCTGAGTTCCAACTTGCAATCCTCCTGCCTCAGCCTTCCAGAGTACTGGGGTTACAGGTATGTACCACCACATCTGGCTTTTGTGTTGGTTTTGTCCTGCTATTCATTCCTTCATTTATTCATTCAGTGGAGCTGGGGATAGAACCCAGGGCCTCCTGCACACTAGCCAAGCTAGGTACCACTGTGTGACTCCCCCAACCCCTAAATTTAATTTTGCTGGCACATAATGGAGCACGTCCATTCGGTACAAGATGATATTTAGAGTCGTGTGCTTGTCTACACCAGTTTTGGTCCTCACAGCAGGCCAAACTGAGCCAGGAGCGGATCTTCCTTCATCACAGAATGTCTTCACTTCTGGAAGGCTCTGTTGGCTCTGGCGCATGGCACCGGGCCTGGCCCTGGCTTTATTATTTGGGGAGGAATTATTTTTAGCCCTTGGGAGCAGTTTTGAGGTAACTCATTTGGATGCTTATGCTGTGCTATTTTTTTTTTTTAACCAATCATGACTATTTTCAATCGAGTAGAAGTTCTAAGGCAGAAACATTTCCTTTTTAAGGCGGTGTTTCTCTGGCAGTTCTAAAGACTAATCCAAAAGATTAGTAAAAATAGCCGGTTGTTAAATAGCTCAAATCTGGAAAATGCAGGCGACACGCTACTCTGTGAGTTTCTCAGGGTAAGAGAGGGAGGGAAAGGAAACCAAGGATTGGGATAGGTGTCTATGAATGGTGAATTCCCCACTGGAACTGAGATTTTTCTTTTTTTTTTTTTAACCAGACCCTAACCTTCATCAATGATAAATGGCAAACTACATTCCCTCTAAATTTAAATTAGTCTTCTAACGAGCTGGAGGTATACCTCAGTTGGTAGGGGGTTTACCTAGCATGTGGAAAGGCCCTGGGATCAACCCCCACACCACCAAAATATAAAACAGAACAACTAGTCTTGTAACTTATTTTGGGTGAATGCTGTGTATCAGTTGGTTTAACTCACTAGGTTTGATCCACATTTTTTTTTTTATGAGCCAGGGTCTCTCTATGTAGTTCAGGTTGGCCTTGAACTCACTGTGTAGCCCAGGCTGGCCTCAAGTTCATGGCAGTTCTCCTGCATCAGCCTCTCCAGTACTGAGATTACAGGCATTCACCATCACACTTGGCTGTTTGATCCACCTCCGTGTCTTTGGAATCATCCAGCTCTGAGCTTTGCCTACAGTTTTAAGGGAGCAAGTTTCAGCTTCTCATAGCCCCAGGGGCCAGAGGCTCAGAGTCTGACTTTGTCTTCTTCAGAGGTAACAAGTAAAGCCAGGCAAGGGGGTGCACACCTGTAACTCCAGCACTGAGGAAGGCTGAGGCAAAAGGATCACAAGTTCAAATCCAGCTTGAGCAACTTTGTGAGACCCTGTCTTAAAAAATAAAAGGAAGGGCTGGGGATATAGCTCAGTGGCAAAGGTACCTGCCTGAAAAGCATGAGGTCATGAGTTCAAACCCTGGTACCAAAAAAAAAAAAAAAAGTTAACATTACTAGGGATGCAGCTCAGTGGTACAGTACCCCTGGGTTTGATCCCAGCACTGGGGGGGAAAAAAAAAAAGTCAGGTAAATGTAACTCCAAAATGTGATTTTTCAAGAGGCTCACCCAATGGAAAAAGATGACTTGTTGGGGAGGCTTCATTCAGTGGTCAAAGAATGAGAAAGAGGGAATTTGGTTTATAAATAGGAGTAAAGAGGAGTGAGACAGGCTAATAAAGGAGAAGACTCATATCTTTTCTTGGAAATGGTAGAGATTTTCCAGGAACTCAGGTGCCATCTCTTTTCATGCCTTTCTTGGCTTGGTGTTTCCGATCATCGTGGCTGGAGGTGCCTTTAGCATTGAACTGGGGGAGAGACTAGATAAATCTAGGTCAGATTAGTCTGACCCCTGCCCTCCCCTCTCCTTTCCGTATCTTCCCTTTCTTTCTCTTCCTGTATTGGGGATTGAACCCAGGGCCTTCACACTGAGCTACATCCCCAGCCTTGGGTTTTTATTTTGAGACAAGGACTCAGTGAGTCACTGAGTTGCCCAAGCTGGGCTTGAGCTTCCAATCTTCTTGCCTCAACCTCCCAGAGTGCTGGATAGCAGGCATGCATCACCAAGCTGGGCTAGGTTAACCCTTTATTCAAGTTGCACAAAACATTTTTTCAAAGGATCAACATCCTGTAAAGCAGAGTAAGCTCTGACCCAAAGATTAAGGCAGCAAAGGAGACAGACGCAATATGAGAGTGGAGACACCATGCATTTTGTTTTGTTTTGTTTTGGTACCAGGAACGGTACTCAGGACCTTGCACTTGCCAGGCAGGCACTTGTGCCGCTGAGCTAAATCTGTGGCCCACCAAGCGTTTTGATTCCATTCCAGTCACCCGTTAGACATTTGCAGGCCCAAGTGAAAGTCAGTATTTTCAGCAGAAGTGGCTTCAAGTACCTGAAAAGCAGCCTTGGCTACTGTTATTATCGTAACTCACACAGCAGAGGGGCTACCTACAGCAAAGCTGGTGCGGGACTGTTCATGTATTGCCCAACTGTGTGACCTCCAAAACTGGTGACTTTAAGTCACCTAAGAACAAGTGAAGATAGAGGGATTATTAAGGTTTTTCTTCAGTAACAGGAATCAGGGAAGTTGGCTAAGAACACCTCCAGTCTGTGGGGAAAATGTGTGAAGTTGTATTTTTAACTTGGAAAATAAATGCCCGCTCTTAAAAACATTGCTAAGTGAAATAAGCCAGACACAAGAGGACAAATAATTGTATGACTCCACTTCTATGAAGTCCTTAAAGTAGTCACAGTCATAAAGAAAGTAGCACACGTCTGTCATCCCAGTGCTTTGGAGGCTGAGGCAGGAGGATCACAATGAGTTTGAAGCCAGTCTAGGCTACATAGTGAGTTCAAATCCAGCTTGAACTACATAGCAAGACTGTCTCAAAAAAAAAAAAATCCACAAAATAAATAAATAAATAAATAAACAGAAAGTAGAGATTCAGGCATGGTTGCACACACCTGTACTCCCTGCACTCTGTAAGGTTAAGGGAGGAGGATCACATGTTCAAGTTCTGCCTGGGCAATTTAGCAATTTAGGGAGACTCAGTTTCCAGGAGGATGTAGCTCAGTGCAAAGATCCTGGGGGGAAAATGGGCTTTAGAAACACTTCACTACTTTTCAGAAATATTGCATGCAGCCGGGTGTGGTGGCGCACGCCTTTAATCCCAGCACTCGGGAGGCTGAGGTAGGAGGAGCGTTGTGAGTTAGAGGCCAGCCTGGGCTACAACACAAGCGCAAGGCTGGCCTGAGCTACATAGTGCGACCCTGCCTCAAAAAACCAGGGCTGGGAGTTTGGCTCAGCAGCTTGGCAGGCGCAAGGTTGTGAGTTTGATCCCCGGTGCCGCAAAAAAAAAAAAAAAAAAAGGAATGGGGATGTAGCTCAGGGCAAAGAGCCCTGGGTTCAATTTCCTGTACCACAAATAAAATAAAATGTAATTGTGTTAATCATGGGGGTTAGTGTGGAGAATTGCAGGGGTTAATGTATGCAAGGATTTTTGTCCTGTGCCAGGCACATGGAAGGCACTCAGCAGATGCTAGATGCTGTTGGCACTATAACCATTGCCTAGGGAGAACCTGAATTCATTGAGACACCAGTTACTAATGGATTAAAAATAATGGCTCTCATAATGCGAAGACTTTCATTTTTTCTTTTCTTGCTAGCAGTCTGGTTAAAATCAAGGTGAAAAACAATTTCTTCGCTGGGAGTATAATTCAGTGGTAGAGTGCACAAAGTACTGGGTTGGTAAAAAACCAAACCAGTAGTCAAACTGCCAGCCCAGGGTTGCTAATCCCAAATGCAGGTGGTTTTGTTTTGTTTTTGTTTTGCAGTACTGGGGATTGCATCCAGGGCTTTCACACTGAGCTATATTCCAGCACTTTTTTTTTTTTTTTTTTGAGACAGGGTCTCTCTAAATTGCTAAATTGTCTGGACTGGGCTCAAACTCATGATCCTCCTGCCTCAACCCCTCTGACTGCTAGAATCACAGGCATGCGCCACCACGCCTGTCTGGGTGTGTCTTAAATACTATGTGTGTGCACTTGGTAAATGTCATTTAAAAGCTAAAGTTCAGATCTGGTTATTGGCAGCAGCACAGCAGTGGCGGTTAAAGACAAAATACTATAAAGGGATGATTCACGATGAGTAGTTAAGAATGAGAACCCAAAGTATGTGAAATATGTTCTGTATATAAAGATTTCAAAGGGAAGAATAAAAACCAAATGCACTTGATCAGCCAGGATGTCTGAGTGCCTTGATAGGTCTCAAGTGTGTGGATTCTCACAATGGGCTCCAGGGTGCCCCACCACCCCAGCCATACCCCATACCAGTCATGGTCAATGAGGGTTGCAGGATTTAGGTCACTGAATTTATCCTTCAGGCCCTGCCTGGGACCCAAAAGCTACTAAAAATGGCACTTGTGTCCTTCAGCAGATTATGAGTGTCCAAACTTGCTGTTTACTGGAGTTGGGGTCTTTCAACTTCTTTCACAGCTCCATTGTAGTATGCTTAACAAATCAATCAACTCTCCTGATTCAATGGGCTACATTTGTGAACGGAAGTTTAATAAAGCTATCAATATAATCAGCCTCTCATCGTTTCCATTTTGCTTTTCAAATAAAATTAGGAGAAATTGCTGGGAATGGAGTTGCATGCCTGTTATCCCAGTACTTGGGAGGCTGAGGCAGGAAGATTGCTGAGAGTCTGAGGCCAGCCTGAGCTACAAAGTGAGTTCAATGCTAACCTGACTTGCATAATGAAACCCTGTCTCAAAAAGAAAAAACAAAAACAAAAACAAAACTAGGAGAAATTGCAAAAAATTAATTTGAACTAAGCTTTAGTGTCTGATAGAGTTTTGAGGGTCAAAGGCTTGAGTTTTAATTTGTTTGGGAGGATCGAAGTATAAACATAGGTGTTCCATAAGCAAACTGTATTTTCCTAGATTACCAAACATCTTTTTTTCTTCCTTCCTTCATTTCTTTCTTCCTTCTTCTATGCTGGCAATTGAACTCTGGTTCCTACATATCAAAATATCCTTTCAATCAATAATGATACTCAAGCCAGGTGTGGTGGTGCATGCCTGCAATCCCAGTCTTTGGGAGGCTGAGACAGGAGGATTGTTGTGAGTTCGAGACCAACCTGGGCTACAAAGTGAGTGCGAGGCCAGCCTGAACTGCATAGTGAGACTCTGTCTCAAAAAGACTAATAATAATAATAATAATAATAATAATAACAATAATAATAATAATGATACTCAGGTTAATAAGTACACAAAAATATTTTTTCTTCCTTTTTTTTTTTTTTGATGGGATAAAGATTATGGGGGATTGAACCCACCATCTTCTGTGTGCTAGGTAAGCACTCTGCCATTAACCTACATCCTGTTGCTCCATTATTATTATTATTATTAATTTATTTATTTTTGGTTTTTTGAGACAGGGTCTTGCTATATAGTCCAAGCTGGCCTCAAAGTCATGGTGATTCTCTTGCCTCAGCTTCCTGAGTGCTGGGATTACAAGTGTGTGCTCCCATGCTCAGGCCCTTATTTAAACTTTTTTTTTTTCTTTTTGGTCTTTTTGAGACAGTGTTTCACTATGCAGTTCAGGCTGGTCTTAAACTCACTTTGTAGCCCAGGCTGGCCTTGAACTCTCAGAGATCCTCCTGCCTCAGCCTCCCAGAGTACTGAGATTACAGGGGTCCCCACCACGTCCAACTCAAAACAATTTTTTAATTAATGTAAAATTCACATAATAAAAGCTGGGCATGGTGGCACACCCCTTTAATCCCAGCACTTGGGAGGCTGAGGCAGGAGGATTGCTGTGAGTTTGTGACCAGCCTGGGCTACAAAGTGAGTTCAAGACCATCCTGAACTGAGACCCTGTCTCAAAAAATAGGGCTGGGACTTTAGCTCAGCAGACTAAGTGCCTGCCTGGCAGACACAAGTTTGTGAGTTCAATCCCCAGTACCAAAAAAAAAAAATAAAATAAAATAAAATAAAATTCACATAATATGAATTGAAGGTATAGTTCAGTGAGCACTTACCTAGTATGCATGAGGTCCCAACACCAGAAAAAAATTCCCCTAGTGTAAATTAACTTTTAGACAATTTAGTGACACTTAACATATTTATAGTATAGTGCAACCATAACTTCTGTCTAGTTCCAAAACACGTATTACTGTAAGCTGGGTATGGTGGTGCATGCCTGTCATCACAGACTCAGGGGTGAGTTCAAGACTAGCCTGAACTACATAGTGAGACTCTGTCTCAAAAAACAAAAATCGAACAACTACAACAACAATAAACCCCACAAACAAAACAAAAAAAATCCAAAAAGCAAAACATTTATTAACCTAAAAGGAAATTTGTATCCATTTTATAGTTGCTCACCATGTACATACTGATCTTTTTCTATGGATTTTTTTGTTTGTTTTGAAACAGGGTCTCATATGTAGTTCAAACTGGCTTTAAGTTCATTATGTAGCACAGGCTGACCTCGAATTTGAGACAATCCTCCTGCCTGAGACTTCAAAGTGCTGGGATTATCAGCTTTCATCACCACACTTAGCTCTTTTGTTTTTTGGTTTTTTGAGACAGGGTCTCTCTATGTAGTTGAGGCTGGCCTCAATCTCGTGTAACCCATGCTAGGCTGGAACTCACAGCAACTCTCCTGCCTCAGCCTCCTGAGTGCTGGAATTACAGGTATGTGCTACCATGCCTGGCTTCTGTGAATTTTCTTATTCTGGATATTTCAAATAAATGAATGAATCAAACAACATGTGATCTTTTATATCTGGCTTCTTTTTTTTTTTTGTCTTTTGAGACAGTGTCTCACTATGTAGTTCAGGCTGGCCTTGAACTCACTTCATAGCCCAAACTGGTCTCGAACTTGCAGTGATTCTCTGGCCTCAGCCTCCCGAATGCTGGGATTACAGGCATGTACCACCACGCCAGGCTATATCTGGTTTATTTCACTGGCATGTGTTTAAGGATCATTCATGTGGGATGTATCAGTGTTTCATCTCTTTTTGTAGTTGAATACCGTTCTAGTGTATGGACATACAACGGTTTTTGTTTGTGTGTATATTACACTGGGGATTAAACCTAGGACCTCCACACTGAGCAACACTTCTAACCTTTTTTATTTTTGGCAGAGTCTGGCTGAATTATTAAATTGCCCAAGCTGGGCTCAAACTTGTGATCCTCCTCCCTCAGTTTGCCAAAGTGCTGGGATTATAGGGCTCACCACCATGCCCAGTTTAATTTGTTTAACCTTTCATCTGTAAATGGCCATTTGAGCTCTTTGCTGCCAGACTAATGGGCTGAACTGGCCCTGGGAACTAGTGGAATACTGGCAACTATCATAACTGAAAAGCCCCAGCATGAATCTGATTTTCACTGAAATTCCTAGAGGTAGGGCTTGTAAATTATTACCCTTGGAGGACTTTTATTCTTGCAGGCTTTATTTTTTTGTATTTGACACTTGAAAGAATTTGTGCTCCTTTAACATCAGAAAATTCCATAAGGTCATTGTCATTTAGTTAGTTCCCTAGCGTTGTATTCCAAACCCTGCCAAATGTTTGTTTTATTTGGAGCGATTGCTGACTCCAGTTGTGTAAACGGTACCAGTAGCTCTCAAGCTGCCTCGTCATAAGAATCACTGGAAATACTTAACAGAAGTGCAGATAGCCTAATCCCACGCCCAGATTCTCTGATTTAGAAAGGCTGGGTGAACCCCAGCAATCTGCATCATTTGGACACCCCAAGTAGACTATACTTTGTGAAATGATGATATGTATGTATGTATGTATTTGAGGCAGGGTCTCACTTAATAGTCTTGCCTAGCCTTGAACTCACTGTGTGGCCTAAACTGGTTTGAGCTCACTGCCTCAGCCTCCTGAGTACTGGAATTGTTGGCTTATACCATCATGCCTGGCTAGAACTATTTTTTTTTTTTTAACAGAAATTTAAAGATACATAGAAGATAATTAATGAAAATCTCAGAGAACAGGAGCTGGGTGTGTAGTGATAGGTGCACGTGACGTTCTGAGTTCAATCCTCAGCACTCATCCCCTAAGTTGCCAAAGAAAGTATCACTATAAAATATATGTAAGTGAAGGTGGAATAAATATGCTACAATTTTTCATGATGATAAGCTTTCCTAATCTGAGGAAATTTTTGTCTGCTTCCCGTATGGTTTATTTTACTTGGGGTTAAAAAAAAAACAACACATAATATAACATTTACTATGGTAAATACTTCTATGTGTACAGTTCAGTAGTGTCAAGTACATTCGAGTCGTTGTGCAACCAATCTCCAGCACTTCTTCATCTTGCAAAAACCGAAACTCTGTATTTAAAAAAAAAAAAAATCCCCATTCTTTTTCCCCTCGACTGGTGGTAACCTCCATTCTATTCTGTTTTTATGAATTTGGCTATTTTAGATACTTTCTTGAAGCAGAATCATAGTGGACTGAGCTTTTGGTGACTGCCTCATGTCACTGAGTACAAAGCCTTCAAGGCTCACCCCTGTGGTATGCGGCCTTTGCCAGAATTCCCTCCTTTCTTCCCCTCCCTCCCTTGCTCTTTCTCTTTGTTAGCAGAGTACTAAGGGTTGAACCCAGGCTGTTCCCCCTGAGCTGCATCTTAGCCTCCGCCCCGCTTTTGAGACCAAGTCTTGCTGAGTCACTAAGTGGCCTAGGCTGGACCTCAATTTGTCATCCTCTTGCCTCAGCCTCCCACTTCCTATCCTGTACTTTAACATCTGCACTAGCATTCTATTATACGTGTAGGACCTTAGTGCCACAATGAAAGCATTCGCTTGGAAACATCGGCAAGTTCCCATCATATTTCATGCTCCATTTATGTTAATCTTCCTGAAGTATAGGGTTGTTCAGTAATTTAGAAGCCAAGACAACTCCCAAGTTTAACAGCCCTCATGCTTTTAACTGAAAAATTAGTAATGTGGACAAACAACCTATTAAGTTTTTATAAAGTCTTCTTAACAACCTGTAACCCTTCCCAAGCTTTCTTCCCGGAGCCTCCTGTGCTTGGTGTAGTTTAAACAGCAGGGAAAATGACTCCTGATTTCAAGCTGCCCTCAGCTCTGGGAACAGAGCTGGGATTTTTTCTTTGCTACTTTGTTGAAATTGATCTGATGTTCTCTGCAAAAGCTCCTGACTGCCCTCGTGACTCAGATGAAAAATTAAAGTCCTAACAGTGCCTTGGGCCCCATATCATCTGTGCTGCTGTCTCTGACCTTCTCTTCTGCCCTACACCTGCAGGACTCTGGCCACATCAGCCTCCCTGCCCTTGCAGGAGGCCAGATAGGGGCCCAGGCCCGCTGTGGACTGAGAATTGTGCCCTGGGACTCCCTCTTTGGGCTGATTTTCCTTGGAATCACATAGACCACATCTTTACCCGCTTCAATCCTTTGGGCTTAGTTAGCTTACTTTATTTTATTTGTTTATTTATTTACTTCTTTGAGACAGGGTCTTACCATGTAGTGCAGGCTGCCCTTGAACTCACTTAAGTAGCCTAGGCTGGCCTCGAACTCACATGGATTCTCCTGCCTCAGCCTTCCAAGTGGTGGGATTATAGGTGTGCTCCATCATGCCCGGTTCCCAGTTCCATTTTTAATGTTTTTCTTTTCTTTTCTTTTTTTAAGTCACTAAGTTGCCCAGGTTGGGCTGGAACTTTTGATCCTCCTGCCTCAGCCCCTCAGAGTGCTGAGTTTCAGTCATGTGCCATGCCCAGCCCCATGACATTTCCAATGGGAAAGTAAAGGGAAAAATTTTCAGTCCTGTAAGACAGAGATCTTGTCTCTCCAGAATATTCTTCTGTTCTTCTGGATAACAGAGGCATGTAAATGCAACGAGTTAAGCCCCAAGAGTCTTCACAGTTGCACAATAATTTGTAACTGAATTCTATCTCCAAAGAGCTGTTTCAAAAACCCTCGATGCAGCTGAGTGTGAATGAAATCATGAAAAGAATTGGCTCCCCTGTTTAAAATGGTGCTATCGCTCACATGGCTCCTCTTAGAATCCTGATCCTCTTTACAATTTTATATATATATCTAAAGAGTTGTGCATGGTGATACATGCCTGTAATCCCAGCGCTCAGGGAGGCTGAGGCAGAAGGATTGCCATGAGTTTGAGGCCAGCCTGGGCTACATAGTGAGCTCAATGCCTGTTCACACTCATTCACTCACTGAACACATATTTATTCTGCTCCTACTATGTGGTAGGCTCTGGGTCACATATGGAATACAATGGTGGGCAAAAATCAGGCCCTGTCCCTGTTTTTAGGGGCTGGAATCAAGGACACAGACACTAACCTGGTGTGACAGTACATCCCTGTAATCCCAGCCCTCTGGAGGCTAAGGAAGGAGGATTGTCATCAGTTCGAGGCCAGCCTTCTGCGCGACACAGTCAGAGCTTGTCTCAAAAAGAAAAAAAGAAAAAAGAAAGAAAAAACCCAGACATTAATCAAATAATCACTTCTTATTAGAGACAGCCACAGCAGAGTGATTTTCCTTTGCTCTCTTCCCATTTGTTTGACAGAAGAAAAAAAAACCCTCAATTTTTCCCCCTACCCCAGTGACAGGAAAGTGGCTAAGACACCCTCACTAAGCCTGTATTTCCTCATCTGTGGAATGGGAGAATCCCTGTCTCACAGTCATGGTAGAGATTCAGTGAGAGGTACTTCGCCCAGTGGCTAAGAGAGAATGGATGGCTCGGGGAAAACAGTTGATGGTTGTAGCAGATCAGACTGAATACAGGGGTACAACAGTCTCAGTCCCACACATTCCTCTAGAATCTTGTCATCCCATCAAAGATGGGGTCAAATCCACCCAACACCTTGAATCCAGAGGAGTCACTTGTGGCCAGTAGGACTTGACAGAAATTACCCTACATTTTCCCCAAGGGTGAGTTACTGGATCTTACGAAGTGTATTAGTCAGCTTTCTCATTGCTGAGACACAATACCCACAATTAAAAGGAGGAAAAGTTTATCTGGCTCCCGGTTTCCAGTGGGTTCAGCCCATGGCCAGCTGGATCCAAGGCAGACACAGCATGGTGGAAGGGTCTGGTGGAGGAAGGTTGCTCGTCCTATAGCAGCCAGGAAGCAGAGAGAAGGGAGGAGCCAGGAACAAGAACACATCCTTCCCAGGTCAGGCCACCAGTGACCTACTGCTTCTGACCAGGCCCCACCTCCAAATAGCACATTCAGCCAAGGACACTAGAGAGTACAACACCCACATTGTCCAATCATCTTCCAAAGGCCCCATATAAGACTTTTTGGGGACATTTGGTTATTGGTTTTTTGAGACAAGATCTCATTATATAATTTAGGCTGGCCTCAAACTTGTGGCGATTCACCTGCCTCAGCCTCCCAAGTGCTGGCACAGGTGTGTGCCACCATGCCTGGGGCAACATTTTATATCGACACCATAATACAGGCTATGTGGCTCTGGCCTGTTTGCTGGAATATTTGTGCTGGGAACTGAGCTGTCACTATGTACGAACCCTCATGTGGAGCTGCCATGCTTGTGGGAAACACAGGCCATATGCAGAGCCCCCACGCCGGTGTCCTGCCTGACATCCAGGTAGAGATCCTAGTGGAAAATCAGCATCAGTTGATGGATGTGTAAGCAAAGAGGCCTCCAAAGGACACCCTCATCCCTCCTAGGTAATTTCCCAGCCTTTGCATTTTCCCAAATGAAGCTCAGACATCATGGAGCAAGGATAAGTGTCCTTGGCAGGTGTCTAATGTTAACTCCTGACTCACAAATACATCGTCCTAATAAAACAGCTGTTTCATGCCAGAGTTTTGGGAATGATTAGAGAGAAGTAGTACCTAGCACAATGCCTGCTGATCCTTCCTCTAAATTCCATTCTTTCAACAATTTTTTAATTTTGAAACTAAATTGCTACATTGCCCAGGCTGGTCTTGAATTTGAGATCTTCCTGCTTCAGCCTCCCAAATTGCTGAGATTACAGGTGTGTACTACCATGCTTGACTCTGGCAGATGCATCTTAAAGGACATTACTCTTCAAAGGTTGTTTTTGACTGATCATTTGGAATATGAGAAATTTATTCTTTGCTCCTTACACAGTGTGTAGCTATGGTCACTTTGAAAGACAGTTATATTAAATGGGGTAAGCAAACAAAAAAGCCTTTTTGAAGGAGAAACATGGAAATGATAACCTTTTAAAATGTCCTTTAGCCAGTAAGTTTTGCCTGAAATATGGCTACTTGCCTCTGTCCTGCTGTAGAGCTCTGCTTTCCTGAATAAAGCTGAGAATTTTCATGTTGAAAGGCACTTCCTTCTGTTATTTGATCACCTTCCGGGTTTTGTCTAATCTCACCCAGATTACAGTCATATTTCATGGTCTCTTTAATGTGTGTATTAAAATATCAAGCGCAGAGTCTTTGTTCCATGGTCTCGACTTTTTTGTGCACTCAGACATATTTTGAGACTCTGACAAAGAAGAATGTTTGCTTTAAATATTCTTGATGCCTTGAAGGCAATGTTGTCTTGCTGAGCTTCTAAAATTTTCCTGCCTTCTGATGAGGTAGTTTATTTAGAGAGTACTCTGTTTTAATTAAGCCCTTCTGAAGAGACATTCCTTTTTTTTTTTTTTTTTTTTTTGCAGAAATGTGATTTTTCCCTTACAAGTCATTTATATTTATAACATTCATAAACTAAGTTATTAGCAAAGGCAAAGTTTGAGCTGCAGAGTGGCTGTGTCTTCTAAATTCAGAGGGGAGAGAGAAGAATAAAGCCAGGCTTAGCCAAAACCCAATGACAAATGAAGATGCTGGAAACACACATGGAGTCGCTGCTCAAGAATTTTTTTTTTCCCTTAAACGCTGAGCTTTCATTAATTGTTTGTCAAATGGTTTCTCATCTCCAAGAAAAAAAGATGGTCAAAGTGTTTGCTATAGAGGCCTTAGTGTTTTTTTTTTTTTTTTTTTCAGTACTGGGGATTCAACCCAGGGCCTTTACACTGAGCTACATCCCCAACCTCCCTGTTCCCCTTCTTTAGAGACAAGGCTGTAGTTCAGGCTGGCCATGAACTCACAGTGATCCTTCTGATTACAAGCAAACACCACAAAGACTGGCAACAGTCCATTTTTTATTAAGATACAGTTTTTGCCAAGTTGCTAAATTGCCCAAGCTGGGCTTAAACTTGTGATTTTCCTGCCTCAGTCTCCCAGGGTACTGGGATTACATACATGTACTACCACACTTGGATTTTTTTTTATTTTTAAATTTAAAAAAAATTGGCAGGCTGCGGATCGAACCTCAGGTTTTACTAGCCATATACTCTACCAAAGAGCTATAACATTGTCATCCTCCAACCCTGTTTTATTTTGCAATATGTGCCTACTCTAGCAATAGAGAAAGCTACCATGGAAACTTCAATTATTTCTTTGGTCAGTTAGACAGCACATGCAAATGAAAGTTTACTTTTTCTCAATATTGTAATATTGAATATTAGAATATATAGAATATATAGACATAATAGAATATATAGACACTACAGAAAAATAGAGACGGGCTAGGAAAATAATTGTTAAAGAGCACTTGCCTAGCATGTACGAAGCTCTGGGTTCAATCCTTAGCACAGGAAGAGAGAGACGGAGAGAGAGACAGAGAGACAGAGAGAGAGAGATTAAAGACATCTGTAGACCTCTAACCAAAAGTCAACCCATGTTCTTATTTTGGTCTGTTTGGTAATATTTTATATATAACTTTTTCTCTTATATGGTTAAGATCATATCCTGTGTATGTTTTTAAATTCTGTTTTTAAAATTTTTTGTTTATTTTTTGCAGTAATGTAGATTGAACCCAGGGGTGCTCTACCACTGAGATATATTCCCAGCCCTTCTTAGTTTTAGTCTTTTTTTTTTTTTTTGAGACAGTGTCTCACTTTGTAGTTAACGCTAAACTTGAACTCACTATGTAGCCCAGGCTGACCTTGAACTTGCAGCAATTCTTCTGTCTCAGCTTCCTGAGTGCTGAGACTACAGGTATATGCCACCATACTTGGCTCTCTCTGTGTCTCTCTCTCTGTCTCTCTCTCTCTTTTAAATTTTGAGACAGGGTCTAGATAAGTTGCCATTTTGAGACTTGAACTTCTGATCCTCAGGTCTCAATCTCCCTGAGTGCTGGAATTACAGTTGCATACCACCATGCCTGGCTTTAGAATGAATTCTTAGAAAGGAGATTACTAGATGAAGGGGCTGCACATTTTAAAGGGTTTTAACAGATGATGTCAGGTTCAGCAGCAGAGTACTTCCCTAGCATGCAGGAGGCACTGGGTTCAGTTCCCAGTATCCCTCTCCCCAAATAAAATGATAATTTCAATTTGCTCCCCCCCGTGGGCTTCATAAATTCTCATTCCTGGCATTTATGTATCATCTCGTGTTTGCATTCAGTTCATTACTTTAGTGACAAACATACTGTAAAGACTAAATATACTCTGAGATGTAGTCCTCATATAAATAATCTCACAGATGAACATTTTTCTGGCAGTTTCTGCAGTCCACATAGCTGGAAGGGACTTTGGAAGAGATATAGTCCAGATGTAGTCTTTCCAGCCTTCTGTTGAATGTTTCCTGTGATGGGTGCTCACATACTATCTGTGGGCAGTTGCATCATTCTACATTCTTTCCTTTCTGTGGACCAAAATTCTATCTATCTATCTGTCTGTCTGTCTGTCTGTCTGTCTATCTATCTATCTATCTATCTGTCATCTATCTAGGTATCTCTATCATCTATTTATTGATGGTATTGGGAATTGAACCCAGGGCCTTCACACTGAGCTACATTCCCAGCCCTTTTTTATTTTGAGACAGGATTTTGCCATTTTGCTAAATTACCGGGCTGGATTTAAACTTGTGACCCTCCAGCCTCAGCCTTCCAGAGTCCTGGGATTACAAGTGTGAAGCACCACGAAGTAAAAGTTCAGAGCTCAGGAAGCTGAGGCAGGAGGATCACGAGTTCAAGGCCACAGTCACAGTGAGACTCTGTCTCAAAAAAAAAAAACGTAAAAGTTCAGATAAGAATTCTCAAAGGAGGGAAGGACTGAGCTGCACTTTGAGGATGTTGCATTGACTAAGCAAAGAAAAGGGGAGGCATCTTTGCAGCAGAGGAAACATCCCAAGCAACACATTCCAAGTTGAACTTGTACACTATGGAGCCCACACCATCCGGGCCGCTGGGGCAAGCTGTTGTGTGGGTAGCGCAGGGACAGAGTTGCTACCGACTGCACTGTGCAAACCCAGTCTGCTGCCTGATTCTTGCATTTCTTCAGGAGTTGGTGGTGTTTCCTAGCCTA
Source organism: Dasyprocta punctata (assembly GCA_004363535.1). NCBI lineage: Eukaryota > Metazoa > Chordata > Mammalia > Rodentia > Dasyproctidae > Dasyprocta > Dasyprocta punctata. The sequence goes on along the minus strand of RJWM01008425.1, from coordinate 18,833 downwards.
AGAAACAAAGCCCCTCCTTTACTCCTTGTCTCAACACCGAGTCACTTTGGTGTCAGTCCTCTAGAACTGGCTAGTCATAAGGTCTATAATTTAATGTGTCAAGTATTAAATCTCACACCTAAATGAACAGTTCTTGCTGAGGTGCAGAAAGTGCACAGTGCTTTGGGATCCACAGAGACTCAGACTTGCCCGGGGATGGAAATGGAACTTCTGCTTTTTCCTTCCAGGGACAGATACCCAGGGTTTAAATGGACAGATACAAGTCAGCTCTTAGTTGTCAATGACAACTGGGGACAGGGCAATTCAGAAACGTATTACACAGAAATTGCATGGTAGCTAATATTGATAGAATTTCTTCATTCAAATTTTTGTAAGTAGCACAGCTGGGCTATGTGGACTCTGGCTCATTTTTTTTCTTCTGTTGTTTTTGTTTCTTCTGGGTCTGAACAATCTGATAACCAGGTTTTCTTTGACCAAGTAAGAAGCACTGAGAGTCTGGCATGATGGCTCATGCCTGTAATTCTGGAACTCTGGAGGCAGGAGGGTCACAAGTTTGAGCCCAGCTTGGTCAAGGTAGTGACTCAGTGAGACCCTATCTAAAATAAAAAAATTTTAAAAGGATGAGGGGACTAAGGATGTAGCTCACTGTGAAGGGCCTTGGTTCAATTGCCAGTATCAAAAGAAAAAAAAAGAAAAAGAAAAATCAACTGGGAAAATGTTAGAAGATACTTCTACAAGAAACAACTGGCTGGAATTTAAATAGCAGGTGTTGCCGGGCATGGTGGTGCATGCCTTTAATCCCAGCACTTGGGAGGCTGAGGCAGGAGGATTGTTCTGAGTTTGAGACCAGCCTGGGCTACAGAGTTCAAGGCCAGCCTGAACTGCATAGTGAGATCCTGTCTCAAAAAATAGGGCTGGGAATTTAGCTCAGTGGCCTAAGTGCCTGCCTGGCAGGCATGAGGTTGTGAGTTCGATCACCAGTACCAAATAAATAAATAAATACATAAGTATTAGGTGTTGGGCTGAGTTGTGGCTCAGTGGCAAAGCACTTGCTTAGCATGAGGCCTTGGGTTCCATCCCCAGCCCCAGAATAAATAAATAGGACACATTACAGCTGTGGTCTTCTGAAAATGGAAGTTCAGTTTGACTTCTACCCCAGTCCGTACCCTGGCTCTGTGATTTCCCACTGGAAAGTAGCTTGTGCTGTTGTTTCTTCAGACAACAAATCTGCTTTTCATCAGCAGATGACTTTTTGGACAGCTCCCCTTTGTTTTTTTTGGCTGAAGGAGACTGAGGTAAGGGGCCAAGCAGCAAGCAGACTTTCTTCTCAGAATCCATCTTCCCTCTCTTGCCATATTCTGATTATCAGGAATTAACTTTTCCTTTTAATTTTTAGTACTTTGGCTGTTCTTTTGGAACAGGCCAAAGCACACTCTACTGTTTTACCTTCCCTTTCATTCCAATCACAAAATCACTCCAGCCTAAGGCCCCTTCTCAGAAACCTGGCAATTAGGAGAGGAAGGATGTCTATTACTCACACTTCATTTGCAGCCCCGTCATAAATAATTAACTGAAGTTATGCTCAGAGATCTAATGGACGAGGTGCGATTGACGGTGCAGCCCAAGAGCTTTTTCTCATGGGTTTTAGCCCATTCACAAAATCCAGGAAGTGGATACAGCCCTTTCCATTAGCGAGACAGCTCACTGTCTGCTCTGAACACTTACATAGGAAACCACAGCCAAGCCACCCCATTGGTGGTTTCTTCTACTACACACACACACTGATTCTGATCTTCTGCAAACTCCAACTTGTCCCAGGGATGACAGTGGAAGGTAGATCCAGAAGGGCTGTGGCCACTTCAGCTCAGATTCAGCCTTTGGCTTGAACAGTCAATGTGAAGAGATGGCCGGTACTGTTTGAATTGAGGTGAAATGCACATAACATAAAACAAAAATTTAAGTCGTAAAAGGGAAACTACTGAATGATTCACCTTACATGAAGTCCTTAGAGTAACTCAATTCAGAGGGAGGGATAGATGCCATGGGCTGTGGGACAGGGATAAAGAGTTAGTTTAATGGGTGCCGAGTTTCCGTTTGAAAAGATGAAAAAATTCTGGAGATGGTAGGTGGTTAGAGTTGCGTATTGATGTGAATGTACTAAATGCAATGTATAACAGCAGAAGAACTATTGTTATTCTTTTATTACTTGATTATGAAATTTTTTTGTAAAATAAAAAAAATTTTAAAAATGCAACCGTATATTTAAAATTGGTTAAAATGCTAAATTTTATATCATACTTTTTATCACAATTATATATATAAAATTTTAAAAATGATTTTAAACTATACAATTCAATGGCATTTAGTAAAAGGGGAAAAGTTTATATGCTCTGAAGAGAAATCAAAGAATTCAGTGGCATTTAGTACATTCTCATTCTTTTGTGTTTGTTTGTTTTTATTGTTTAAAGACAGGGTCTTGCTAGATAGTTTAGGGTGGCCTTGAACTCATGATGTAGCCCATGCTGGCCTGGAATTTGCAGTAATTCTACCTCAGCCTTCTGAGTGCTGGGATCATTAGACTTGCACCACCACACCCTGCTTTTTTTTCCTTTTGCTTTTTTGGTACTGGTTATTGAACCCAGGCCCTTTACATTGAGTTATATCCCCAGCCCTATTTTTTTTTTTTTTTTTTGAGACAATGTCCCCCGAAGTTGCCCAGACCGGACTGGAATTTGTAATCCTCCTGACTCAGCCTCCAGAGTGCTGGGATTATGGGAATTCACTACTGAGTCTGGCACATCCCCATTTTGATACAGTACTACCTCTACCTATACCCACATATTTTCATCACCCCTGAAGGAAACTTCACACCCATTCAGCAATCACTCTTTATTGTATCCTGCCCTAGCCCCTGGCAACCACCAATTTACTTTCTGTCTCTATGGACTTATTTATTCTGCATATTTGCTATAAATGGAGTCACACAATATGTAGTCTTTGTGTCTGGCGCTTTCATTTATGTTTTTTTTTTTTTTTTTTTTTCAGTGGAGACTGAACCAGGGAATGCTAAACTGCATTCCCAGCTCTTTTATCTTGAGACAGGTTCTTGCTAAATTGCCCAGGCTGGATTTGAATTGTGATCTTCCTGCTTCAGTCTCCAGAGTAGCTGAGATTACAGATGTGTACTACTGTGTCCACCAACACCTAGTACTGTATCATGTGTCAGTGATTCTTTTCTCTTTATGGATAATATTTATTGTATGGCTAGATCACCATTTGTTTAACCCTCCACGAGATGTTCATAGACATTTGGACTCTTTCCACTTTTAGCGATTGTGAATAATGCTTTGAGCATTTGTTTGCCAAGATTTGTTTTGGTACCTCTGCTGAGATTGTTTGACTTCTCTTTGCTCTCAGTTTCTTTCTGTTTTTCCTAAGAAGGCTTCTAGATACATTTTTTTTTTTTTTTTTGGTGGGATTAGGGATTGAACTCAGGGCCTTAACACTGATCTACATCCCTATCCCTTTGTATTTTTTTTAGGGATGGGGTCTCACTAGTTGCTAAATTGCTCAGGCTGGGCTTGAACTCAGATACTTTCTGCCTCAGCCTCCCAGTGTGGTGGGAATACTGGCTGTGCTACCATACCTGTCCCAAATGGCCCTCTTTACTTGTGGCCAGGTTGGTCCCCCTGGACCTTGTGGGACAGGTAGCACGTGGGAAACCTGACAGTGGACATGCCTCAGAGGGTCACAGCACACAAAGGCCACCCAGCAATTAAGAAGCTGCCCCGTCATCCTGCCTAGGGAGGGTGCCCAAGGATGTGGGCGGCCACTTCTGGCTGTCACTGGTTTTTGAGAAGGAGAAATACTGGGCTCTGTGGGGCAGGTGCAGCGGGAATCTGCCTCCCTGACTCATCCCTGGGGAGTCTTCCTTTCAAGTCCCTGGATATCCTGTCTCACCTCAGCTTGTGCCCTAACAGGATGTGTAAGACACGATGACACCGAAATGGGAGGGGACACTGTATGACTGAAATTGTGTTCCAGCTTGGCTTGTCACAGAGCTTCTAGCCAAGAAGGGGCTGGATGGGCTTTTAGGTTCTGACAGTATCAGAGATCATCTACTGTGCAGTTTCCATCCTTTCTTGATTTGTTGAAGTGAAATTGACAGAACATAAAAATGAACCGTAACTGATTCAGTGCTATTTAACACACTCATCAGGTCGTGTAACTACTGCCAAACTGTGCATCACCCATGAAGAGCCTTTGTATCCCTTAAACAGTTAGATCATAAATGCTATTTGAAAAGTCAAACCAGCTGGGTGTGGTGGTGCACACTTTTAATCCCAGCACTCAGGAAGCTGAGGCAGGAGTATTGTTGTGAATTTGAGACTAACCTGGGCTACAAAATGAGTTCAAAGCCAGCCTGAACTACATAATGAGACCCTGTCTCAAAAAATAGGGCTGGGGATTTAGCTCAATGGCCTAAGCGCCTGCCTGGCTGTCACGAGATTGTGAGTTCAATCTCTGGTATAAAAAAAAAAAAAAAAGAAAAAGAAAAAGAAAAAGAAAAGAAAAGAAAGAAAGAAAAGAAAAGTCAATCCTTGGGGTAAAGTCCTGGCCTCCAGCTTGGTGCCTACACTTAGATGGGAACAGACATTAGTTACGTCCAAGAGGCAGGATGGGGACTGGATTTGTCTATTTTACTGGTGGTGCTAGGGATTGAATCCAAGGCCTTCACACCAAACAACTTCCCCCTCCTTTGAGATAATTTCACCGAGTCATGACTGGGTTTAAACTTTTGACCCTTCTGCCTCAGCCTCTGAGAATGCTGGGATTACGGATGTGTGTCCACAGGCCTGGCTAGGCATATTTTTGTTTTTGCGTTCCAGATGCTAGGCAGAGTCTTGGAAGGAACAGGGATAGTGTGGGGATTTGGAGGCTCCTCCATGTCTAGTTGTGTGGTTTTAGGCAAGTTAAAGTGTCAGACCCTCACTTCCTGGGCTCTAAAGGGGACAACAGTCCCTGCCTTGTGTCCTAGGTGACTGGGAGGTTCCAGGGCAGGTGTGAAGGGCACTTCGACCATCACAGCACTTGCAGGCAGTTAGAATGGAGCTAGGTACTGAGCAAATGATGGCAATGGGGATGGTAATGGGGATCTGTCAGTGGTGTTGATGAGGTACTGGCATGGGAGACCCCAAGCCCCTGGTTGCTGGTTGTGCATCCTAAATACAGGACAGCAAAGGGCATAGGATGAGAGGGACGAGAGAGAAACACCCAGAAGGATGTGCATCTCCTCAGGAGAAGCCTAGAAAACCAAAGCCAGTTTACAAATTGGGACACCCTCCCAGGGTGTGTCCCCACAGAAGTCCAGAGGCCTCTTCCATCTCCTTTGAACCTGGCAGCGTGCAGGCGACTGCAAGGCTTGTGACTAAGCCCCAGCCAGCTGACTCGGAGCCTCTTGACTTGGAGTAGGCGCCGCTAGGAGGATGTGCCTGCGGGCACCGCATAGATGTGGCCACCACCACCAGAATGTGATTTTTGTTTGCTTGTTTTCCAACTCTTCTTTACATGAGGAAAAATGCTGCCTGCTTCAGGGTGTCTCTCTCTTGTGCGCTCTTTTTCTTTTTTTTTCTTTTTTTCTATTTGTAGAAGACAGTTCTTCAGTTCCCAGATGGAGTCTGGAATTCATTCTCTGGAGGAAACCACACTGGCTGCTCCTGGGTGGGGGACTCTCCTTTTTCCAGGCGGCCTAAGCAAGACTCCTATCACACAAGGCCACTAGAAAGATAGACTCAAAAGGGTATTAGTTGCCTGGGGCTGCTATAACAAGTGACCATGCACTGAGTGGCTTAAAACAACAGGAATAAGTCTCTTCTCTCATGATTCAGGGGCTGGGAGTCTGGAATGCATGTGGGTAGCAACGCCAGTCCTCTGAAGCCTCCTCTTCTTTCCCTCTCCCTCTCCCTCACCTCCTCTTCCTCTTCCTTCTTTTTCTTCTGTGGTTCTGGCGATTGAATCCAGGGCCTTCACAAGGAGCTATGTCACCAGCCCTTTTTGTTTTTGTTTTTGTTTTTGGTACCGGATATGGAATCCTGTCCTTTTTGACAAATGTATTTTTTCTGCAACAGGGTCTTGCTAAGTCACTAAGTGGTCTAGGCAGGGCTCAAATTTGTAATCCTCTTGCTTCAGCCTCCCAGAATGCTGAGATTATAGGTGTGCCACTGGAGCCAGCATGTCTGTTCCTCTTGTAAGGATTACAGTTGTCACGTGTAGGACCTGCTCTAACGCAGTCTAGCACGTGTAAGCTCACACTCTGTGCTTCTGGGGGGATAATGGTGTGTGGGGAGGTGGAGCTTCTGTTCAACCCAGTACACAGACAAAAACTGTGAATGGCAGCAAGGATCCAAGAATTCCAACGCACAAATCAGATTCACACAGAATTTTGACACACAGATTCAAAGCCAGGCCTCTGTTCCCATCCTTCTCCTCTGAGTGTGTGTGTGTGTGTGTGTGTGTGTGTGTGTGTGTGTGTATGTGTGTTTGCAGTGCTGGGTATTGAACCCAACACCTTGTGCTCCTCATTTTTTTAAAGGCACTATTGCCTGTGTTTATTCTTTTGAGATCAACACTTCCCTAGCCCCCTTTTGTCCCTTCCCAGTGCATGCCACACTGCCCCTGGGAGCCACTGTGCACTTGGGGTCCTGAGGGGAACAGTGAGAAGTGCAGGGGCTCCTTGAAGGTGCCATGGTGAGAGAGCTGGGCAAGGGGCATCCTTCAGAACGCAGGTGTGACATCTCAGAAAGCACAGGGGACAGAAGGCCCTTGTTGTGGTATGGTTCTGAGAAGTTTTCCTGCAGTTCAACAAGGAGCCCTAGAGCAGAGGTTGCTTTAAGAGGACCCCTGAAACTAAGCGTGGGGGTGCACACCTGTTATCCCAGCATGCTGGGAGGCTGAGGCAGGAGGGTCACAAGTTCAAGTCCCAAATTCAAGTCACAAGTCACAAGTTCAACTTAGTGAAACTGTTCCAAAATTAAAAATAAATAAATAAATAAATAAATAAAAAGAGCTGAGTTTGTGGCACAATGCAAAGGCCCTATATTTAACCCCTAGTACTGAAAAACAAAATAAAATAAAAAAAGATGAGCCCTGAGAGCCCTTGTCCCCTGCCCTTCGCCTGGTATTCCTACCACCATGATATCTTTTATAACTCTAATAGAATATCAAAGCAAGAATATTTTTTTCTTCAATCAGATTTTATTGGTACATTTTATATATACATAATGATCACATTCATCATAGAGAATTTGTATCTCTACATGCTATAACTTGATTCTTTTTTTTCCCATTCCCTTACCTTCCCTTCAATCCCTCTTCCCCTCCCCATTTACAAAAGCTTTGTTCAAAACCAGAGTATTGACAATGGCATATGGTGTGTGTGCAGTCCCAGGTCATTATGTCACACCCAGAGATTCATGCAACCATCACCATGGTAAAGACACAGAACTGTCTCCTGCCATCCAGATCTCCTGCTTACTTTTCTAGTCACACACTTTGTCCTCCCTTCAAAACATACCAAGCCCTGGCCACCACTAATCCATTTTCCTCTTTAAAACTCATTTATTTGGTTGGTTATGGTACTGAGGATTGAACCCAGGACATTTGTACTGAACTGCATCCCCAGATCTGTTTTATTTTTTATTTTGAGACAGTCTTTGTAAGTTATTAAATTGCCCAGGCTTGTGATCTTCCTGCCTCAGTCTCCCATAGTGCTGGAATGACAGGCATGCACCACCACACCTAGCTTCTGTCTTCCCTCTTTATGATCTTGTCACTTTGAGAATTATGTAAATGTAATCCTAGAGTAGGTAACCTTTTTAGGTTGGAATTTCCTTTCTGTTTTTTTTTTTTTTTTTTTTTTTAAGGCACTGGGGATTGAACTCACTTAAGGAACTGAGCCAAACTCCCGGCCCTGGTTTTTTGAGGCAGGGTCGCACTACGTAGCTCAGGCCAGCCTTGCGCTCGCGTTGTAGCCCAAGCCAGCCTTGAACTCACAACGCTCCACCTACCTCAGCCTCCCGAGTGCTGGGATTAAAGGCGTGCGCCACCACGCCCGGCTCTAGGTTGGCATTTTCATACTCAGTCTAATACCCTTGTGATCCTCACAAGTGGCAGGGTGTATCAGTAGTTGTTTTCTAGTCTTATTGGTGAGCAATGTGGCGTGGTATGGATGTACTAGTTTTAATGATGTGCCTACTGCAAAACCCTGTTTTTTCCCTGCCTCTGGGTATCACAAACTGCTCCGGGCATAGGTGTGCATGGACATGTTTTCATTACTCTGTAATAAATGTTCAAAAGTTGTGGTAGCTAAGTTGGATGGTAAGTGCATATTTAGATTTTTGTTCATTTGGTTCTCTCTCTGTCTCTCTTTCTCTCTCTCCCTTTTTCCTTCTCTCTCTCTGACCCCTTCCCTCTCTCTTTAATTTTTTTTTTTGAGACAAGGTCTCACTGTGCAGTTCAGGCTGACCTTGAGCTCACTTTGTAGCCCAAGCTGGTCTTGAACTTGCAATGATCCTCCTGCCTCAGCTTCCTGAGTGCTGGGTTTCTGTCCTTTTTTTGGTAGTACTTGGGATTAAACCCAGAACCAATGACTAAGCTGCATCAACAGATTTTTTTTTTTTGAGACAGGATCTCACTAATTTCTATGTTGCCCAGGTTGGGCTTGAACTTGTGATCCTTCTGCCTCAGCTTCCCAGAAAGAGGGATGACAGGCATGCACCATCAGGCCTGGCTATATGAATGCTTTCTCTGAGAGGAAACTGTAGAATTACTTTCTAGAATGAGTATACCACTTTACATTCCTGCTAGCACTGCATGAAGGATTCAGTTTTCCTCACAGGTATTTGGTGTTGGCACTAACTTTGTTACAGGTGTTTGAATAGGGATGTAATAATGTCTCTCATAGTCTCAATTTGCATTTTATGATGTTGAACAACTTTTCATGGTGTCTTTTCCATTGGTATATCCTTTTCAGTGAGATGTTTCATGGTTTTTACTCATTTTTCTAATTAAATTGGTCCTTCCCTTCCCTTTCCTTCCCCACCTCCTCACCCTTTTCCTCCTTCTCATCCTCCTTCCCCTCTTTCCTTCCTCTTCTTCTTCTTCTTCTTCTTCTTCCCCTTCTCCCTGTCTTCCTTCTTGGGGTACCAGGGATCAAACCTATACCACTGAGCTTCCCAACCCCATCTTTCTCTCTTTTTTTTTTCTGCTAAATTTTTGTAAGTTCTTTATAATTCTGAAATGAAAGCTTTGTTAGATACAGTTTGTCAATATTTTCTCCATGTCTAGACCTTGTCTTTTCATTCTTTTAATGGGATCTTTCGAGGAGTAAAAGCTTTAAATTTTGATAAATTTTAGTTATTCAATTTTTTTCCTTTTATGAATTATACTTTGGTTTCATGTCTAAAAACTATTCATTAAGCCCTAGGTCCCAAAGATTTTGTCCTAAATTATCTTTTAAAATGGTTTTACACTTGACATTTAAATCTATGATTCATTTGGAGTTAATATTTGTAGAAGTTAATTTTTGTTTGGGTCAGTTTTTTTTTTTTTTTTTAGTGTTTGCCTATAAATAAAACAGAGCATATCTTTCCTCCACTGAGATGCTTTCATATTTTTGTGCAAAATGAGTTGGACAAGCTGGGTGTGGTGATGCACAGGCCTGTAATCCCAGCAGTCTGGGAGGGTCAAACAGGAGGATCAAAAATTCAAGCCCAGCCCAGGCAATTTAGCAATTCAGTAAAACCCTGTCTCAAAATAAAAAGTAAAAAAAGGTCTGGGAGTATAGCTCAGTGAAAAGGCCTTGGGTTCAATCCCCAGTACCAGAAAAAAAAAATCAGTTAGCTATAGTTGGAGAGGAGAGGCTGTTCCTGTGTTCCCTAGCTCGTCCCATTGAACTGTGTATATCTATTTCCACCAACACCACATGGCCTCCATTACTGTAGCTATACTACTCTTGAATTCAGGTAAAGTGATTTTTCCCTTTCTACATTGTTTTAGTGGGTACAATTTCTTTGTTTTTCTACAAACATTTCAGAATAATCTTGACCCTGTCTGCAAAAATACCTTGCTGGAATTTTGATAGGAATTACTCTAAACCTGTATCTCAACTTGGGGGGAACTGACATCTTTATTTTGTCAAATCTTCCCTTTTTTTTTAATGATAAAAAAAAAGGTCTTGATATGTAGCCTAAGCTGGCCTCAAACTTGTGACAGTTCTCCTGCCTCAGCCTCTTGAATGCTGGGATTATGGGATATGTGCCACAATGCCCAGATCAAGTAATTTAAAAAGAATTATAGATTGCATTGTATTTTAAATTTCAATTTCCATGTATTCATTGCTAACTGTATACAGAATTATAATTGATATTTTATATTAATCTTGTATACTGTGATGTTGCTGAACTCTTAAATTTTAGGAAATTTCCTGCTCAATTCCCTGTGATTTTCTACATATACAGTTATTTCTCCTGTAAATCAGGACATTTAGTGTTTGTTTTTTCATCTTTATGCCTTCTGTGTCTTTTCTTGCTTTACTGCGCTGGCTAGAATTTCCAGGACTATGTCATATAGCAATGGTGAGGATCAAATCTGACTTTGTTTCCAATGTTGGGGGAAAGCGTTTGTCTTTCACCACTAAGTTATGATGTTAGCTGTAGGTTGTCTTATAGATTCTTTTTTATTAAGTTGAAGAATTGCCCCTGTCTTAGTGCCTTTGAGTTTGTAGTGTTTTTTGTTTTTGTTTTGTTTTTGTTTTTGTTTTTGTTTTTGAGACAGGGTCTTACTATGTGGCCCAGGCTGGCCTCAAATGCACAGCGATCCTCTTGCCTCAGCCTCCCAGAGTACTGGGATTTTAGGTGTGTGCCACCATGCCTGGCTGCCCTTGTGTTTTTAATAACTAATGGTTATTGAATTTTGTCAAATGCTTTTTTACATTAATTGATTTGATCATGTACTTTTATTCTTTGCCTATTAAGATGATAGGTTTCAGGGATTGATTTGTGAATATTAAATAAATCTTGCATTGCTGGAATAAACTTCACTTTTTCTATAGAAAATTTTTTTATGCATTGCTGAATTATGTTTGTTAATATTTTATTTGAATTTTGTGTTTATACTCATGAGGGATATTGTTTTTCATTTTCCTTTTTTGTACTATTGACTGGTTTTGGTTTCAAGGTAGTTTTACTTGTATAAAATATAGAGAGTAATGTGCCTTTCTCTTGTCTTTTCTGGAAGAGATTATGTGGAATTGAGGTTGATTCTTTAAATGTTTGATAGACTTCTCTAGTGGCATTCCTTGAGTATAAAGATTTCTTCTCTGAGAATTTTTAAATTATGAGTTCTATTTCCTTTATCATTATAGGTTCTTCAACTGCTCTATTTCATTTTTCATATCCCCAAGGCTCCTTATTCTTTTAATGTCCGCATAGATGGGTTTGTTTCAAATATTGGTAGTTCGTGTCTCGTCTTTCTATGTCTCTCTGTTTTCACTTTTGTCAGTCTTGATGGAAGTGTATAAGTTTCACTCATCTTTAAAAAGAGCCAAGATTTAAAAATGAAGTAATTAATTTCATTGTGGTAAAATATATGTAATATTGTTTTTCACTCTGATTTTTGTTCCTTCGCTTTATTCTTAGCATTTTCCTATGATGCATCTTTGCATGAACTTCTTTGGACTTACCCTTCTTTGGTGGTTTGCACAACTCTTTGACTCTGTAGGCTTATTTTTTTTTATTTTAGCAGAAAAAAAACAGAAAAAAAAGACATATAAAACAAAAACAACAAGCAAAAAAGACAAACAAATGACTAGAGTAAATACACTACAGTAACATTGCAGATTTACAAAATCGGATGACAGAAACTTGACAATGTTTGCAATATTGCGCGTCGTTATCTTTAAAATGGTTACTTACATTAACAGATATAGACATGTAAAATTAATCTAATCATATGAGCATTAACTGTTCTTTCTCAACAACGAATAGATTCAACAGTGTGTTCTTACATATACATATATACAGGTTTATCTTACATATACATATATACAGGTTTATATCTTTTCCTCTTTCTGTAGGCTTATGAGTTTTGCAGGGGAGTCAAACTTTTTGGGCATAGGAGTATAGCTCAGTGAGAATGACTTTTCTAGCATACAGGAAGCTCTGGATTGGATTCCCAGCATCGGAGAGAAAAAAATATTTTTCAGATATTATTTCTTCAATACATTTCCAATTTTTATTATATTCTCACATATCCCTGAAGCTCCACTCATTTTTTTGCAACCTGTTTTCTCTTTGTCAAAACGAAGAATTTCTGCTGCTCTTTCAAGTTCATTGATTATCCCTCTGCCCCATCCCTTTTGTTCTGCTGTAAGCCTACCCATTACATTTCTTTAAGGTTTTTTTTCCTTCAGTTTTAAAATTTCCATTTGGTTCTTCTTTATATCTTCTATTCCTTTGCTGAGATATTCTATTTATTTTCTGAAACCTTCTATTTTTTCTTTTGTTTCAAGCATATTCATAATTGCTTATTGAATTTTTTTTTTTTTTTTTTGGCACCGGGGATCGAACTCACAGCCTCACACTTGCCAGACAGGCACTTAAGCCATGGAGCAGGTAAACGAATATTTTTCTAATGGCTGCTATAAAATCTTATTTATAAACACTGACATCTCTGTCATTGTGGTATTGACTTTGTTGGCTGTCTTTTTTCATTCAGCCTGGGATCTTCCTGGTTCTTGGTGTGGCAAGCGATTTTGATATATTCTAGAACACTGAGCTACATTCCCAGGTCTTTTATAAAATTTTGAGACAAGGTTCACTAAATTGCTTAGGCTGGGCTCAAATTTATGATCCTTCTACTTCAGTCTCCTAGAGTGCTGGGATTACAGGCATGCACCACCATTCCTGGGTGAGACTCTGGGTCATATATAAACATTCTGCTACCTGCATGCAGCAAAGAAAGAGGGGAACATCTAATTCTCACTGAAGTTCAGGCCCCCTAGGCCTCCACTGATACCACAGCAGTGAGGAGGAGCAAGGATGCTTCCTGAATGCTCTCTACCTTGCCTCCACTGATACCAAGGGGCAGGGTTGGCCTTGTTACAGATGTGAGGATCAAAGCCTTGACTTTCTATGAGTAACTCCCTGACATCAGACAATTGGGAAAGGAGAGGGGCCTTAGTACTGCCTGGCTGGAATGAAGTCCCTGCTCCCCACTCGGCCTCCTTCTCTGACATCACCAGTCCAGGGAGGGTGGAGGTCAGGAGTCCTGGCTCAGTCTTTGGCTGATGGTGGTGGGGCTGGAGTAGTACTAGGAGAGCTTTATTGTCCTGTTAGGCTACACCTTTCCTGATCCTTTGGTGGGAGAGAGTAGTCTTTTTTGTTGGAACTTTTTTTTTTCCCACTTCAGTTGGTGTTTCTGGGTTTCTGAATGTCTGGCTTCTCTAGCATCAAGCCTAGGATAGAAGACATAGAAAGAAAACCAGGGAATTTACCCTCAATTGCTCCTTGGATCCCGAGGTCCCTAGCCCATCTGCCTTCTCTCCACCTTTCAATTTTTTTCCTCTTTTTATTTTTATTTTATTTTTTCAGTGCTGGTAATTGATCCCAAGATAGTCAAAGTGAGTTAAATCCTAAACCTTTTTTTTTTCCCATTTAGTCTTATTTTATTGTGGTACTGGTGATTGGACCCAGGGGCTTCTCACTGAGCTACACTCCCCAATCCCTTTAAAAATGTTTTTCGAGACAGTGTTGCCCAGGCTGGACTCAAAATTGCCCTCTGCCTACCTCATCTTAGAGTGTTGGGCTCACAAGTTTGTGGCACCATGTCAGGCTTCAATCTTCCTATGTTTGTTTCATATACAATGTGCATATATGTTCATTGTTTTTAGCGAGAAGAATAAGGAAGTTACTTCCACTTCATCTTTCTGGGACCAGGAGTCTGTCTAAGTTATTATTGCTTTTTTGTTTCTTTAGTGTTGGAAATTGAACCCAGGACCTCATGTGTGCTGAATATGGGTGCTCTACCACTGAGCCACGCCTCCAATCCTAAGTGACATTATTTTTAGCAATGAAAGTTATCAGGAAGTTTCAGAATCTGCCTATACTATGTTGTTAAGGGAGGACGAAGAGAGATTTAACATTTTTTCATTGGGTAGCTGATTGGAAGATACACAATCATTCCATGTTTTTATACTAACGAAGTAGGGGTCCTCAATAGTTTGCTTATGTATTTGAAACCCCAATCACTTTTTTTTTTTTTTTGAGACAGGATCTCACTTGGTAGTGCAGGCTGGACTTGAACTCACTATGTAGCCTGGGCTAGTGTCGAACTCGCAGTGATCCTTCTGTCTCAGCCTTCTGAGTGCTGGGATTAGAGGCATGTGCCATTACACCCGGTTTGAATCACTTTTATTAAATGCTAAAAATGTATTTGTTTAAAACCCAAAACTTATTGGGGGTTGAGGAATGGCATGACCCTGTAATCCTGGCACTCTGGCAGGCTGAGGTGGGGGACTCCAAGTTCAAGCCCAGCCTGGGCAACCTAGGGATCTAGTGAGAACCTGTCTCAAAATTTGAAAAAAGGGACTAGTGGACTGTGGGGAGAGAGAACAATGGCCGCAGCAGCCAACAAGCCCAGTCTGGGAACCAGCACCATGTATGGCCCACTGCCAGACTGGGAACAGCCAGACCCCAGCCCCTTCCAGTGTGCAGGGGCAAACAAGAAGTACCAACCACCACCACCCCGCCCCCCCACCCTGTAAGTGACCAGCTTATCTGGAGAAACACAGGCTGTGATGATAGCTATTGAGGTGAAATGCAATTGGATGCCTGTGGTGCTTTGATGTTTCACTCACATTGCAGGTCTAGGGCCAGTGGTCTGATCACAGGTTCAGAGGATATCAGTACACAGTATGGCATCTAGCGGGGGACTCCTTCTGAGGGTTGCAGCTATTGTTGATTCCCTATGGTCTTGTTTTGAGGTCCTATATTGTTTCCATTGTTTTGTTGGCTTGGATTTTTTTTTTTTGTTTAATTATGTTAAATCCAATGGCAGGAGAAGCTATTTCAAGGATAGCAAGATATATTATGGTAGCAATTTGGGATTTACTATTGGCTTGTTTTGACATCCTTCATTGCATTCATTGTTTTGTTTTTAATGTTTCTATTCTATTCTGTTCTGTTTGATTTTTACTATGTCCAAAGTTATCTGCAGCTATTTTGAAGACATCAAAAGGCATTATGGTAACTATTGTTGATTTCATAATGTTTTGAAATCCTGTATCTCTTACACTGGTTTGTTTTGATTGGTTTTATTCTGTTTTATCCTTTTTAAAATAAAATACAAATAAAAATAAAAATAAATTTGAAAAAAGGGATAAGGATGTAGCTCAATGTGAAGGTACTAGCTTTAATCCCTAATATTAAGGAAAAAAAGAAGTCACAAACTGCTGGTCCCATTGAGTCTCTAGGGCCCCGGCTTGCTAAGAAGCAGGATGTAGAATGATTAGCATCAAAGAGAGTACAGGATCCCCAGATTCCCTTATGGGAATTCCCATTGCCCTAAGAACCCAGTTCTTTACTGGGCTGGTGAATATGAAGTGTGGACACTCCTTTAGCTGAGGGCACAGAACAAAGTAGGTGTGTGATCCAGAGGGCAGGCTGGGGAGTGGGGTGGGGGATGCAGCTACTGGAATGTGGCGGTAAAAATGAGGTGCACTGCCTGAAATTCAGCTTTACCTCCCTGCTTGGCTGTCAGATGATCTGACATCTCCATCCGTGTGTACTAGTAACAAGCACTCATTGAATGGTTACTGTATGCCATGTACTGTTTGTGTACCATAGCATGTCATTCTTTTTTTTTTTTTTCTTTTTTCGGCACCAGGGATCAAACTCACAACCTTGCACCTGCCAGGCAGGTGCTTAAGCCACTGAGCCAAACTCCCAGTCTTAGGTTTTTTGAGGCAGGGTTGCACTATGTAGCGCAGGCCAGCCTTGCGCTTGCGTTGTAGCTCAAGCTGGTCTCAAACTCACGATACTCCTCCTACCTCAGCCTCCCGAGTGCTGGGATTAAAGGTGTGCGCCACCACGCCCGGCTAGCATGTCTTTCTTATAATCATTCTACCAGGGTTTGTTATTAGTCTCATTTTGCAGAAATTTCACAGAAACCCGGTATGGAGAGGTAAAGCAATTTGCTCAAAGTCACATAGCCAAGAAGTAGAAGCGGCTGGACTTTCTAATTGGACAGCTTGTGTTGTTGAGATACCAGTGGTGACACTTTGTGATGCTGTGTCATGACTGGGACCCAGAGACAATTAATGGATGTTATGTGGCTGTTTCATAATGGCAATGAATGGCCAGAAAGCATGGCTGGCTTCTGCTTCATGACACTTGCTTAGGCATAGTTAGTCCTTCTGAGTTACAGTGCCCCATAATCAGTGTTCTGCCATTGTTTGCTGACTAGGAGCACACTTTCTATGCAGAAGAGTACAGTCACAGGCGTATGTTCTATGACATTATGTTTGAGATTTTACTCTTTTTCCCCTCCCTCTTCCTCTCCCTTCCCCCCTCTTTCTCCTTCTCCCCTCCTAGTACCCACCCTTCCCCCATACCTCCCCCAACCCTCCGCTTTCTCCTTCTTCTCCTCCTCCTCCTTCTCCTTCCCTGGCCATTTTCTCATTTTTTATTTCAGACAGCATCTTTCTAGATTGTCCAGGGTGCCTCTAATTGCCTGACTGATAATATACCTTTCATCTCAGGATAGAGTCCCTTGATGATTTTAAGCTGGACACTGCAGAATCTGACCAATGTAGGTTTTTTTTTTTTTTTTTTTTTTTTTTTTTTTTTTCCGGCACCGGGGATCGAACTCACAACCTTGCGCCTGCCAGACAGGCGCTTAAGCCACTGAGCCAAACACCCAGCCCTAGTTTTTTGAGGCAGGGTCGCACTATTTAGCTCAGGCTGGCCTTGCACTTGCGTTGTAGCCCAAGCTGACCTCAAACTCACAATGCTCCTCCCATCTCAGCCTGCCAATGTAGTTTTCGAGAAAAAAAAATTTTTTTTAGTAGATCAGGGACAAACTATAAAAATGAAGAACTAGATAAAATAACAGCTTCTTATTACTGCAGGAGACAATATACAATAACTATATGTCATATATGCATATGGTAATTTTTAATATTGATGCTGCATTGTATGGGAATATTGCCTTTCTTCCAAAGGCAAATAGCTTGAAATAGGGGCCAAGTTACTTTTTTCTCTGAGTTTACCATGAAAGAGAAATTTGACCACCTTTGTTCTTACAAAACTCCAAATTACAAATCACTCCAAAAAGAATTAAGCTGCCCTTGGTAACATGAGGCCAGGGAACTGATGTCAATTGTGTGGATTCCAGCAGGGTAACAAGACCAAGGTGGACAGCACTGAACGACTGGAATGAGAGACAGAGCATTGCGAAGGACAAGATGTGCAGACTTCTAAAAATTTAATGAGGATGTGACTTGACACGTGAACCCCTGTTGTTTGCCTGGGCAGAGTGGAGCATGTTAATCTGTTCAAGAGCATCTCCATTCCTACATGAAATTGGATTCTGGAAAACATTCCTTTCATGACTGGGAGCCTACAGTGAGCTGGCCACAGTGTGTGCCTTCCCCTGACTGAACTGGCCTCTTCTGAGCAGATGTAACGGATTAGTTGAGGTCCCCATCTGCTGATAGCCACCACTGTGCCTGCATTTCTTGACCCTTATCAAAAGAGTGCAGGGTCTGGAAGCAGGCACAGCTCGGGCAGCCTGCACAGTCTCTTTCTGGCCAGGCAGAAAAGAACTCGGTCGTGGCAGGGATTTGGGGCGTGTGACCCTTAGCACTGGGAGAGGACACTTCTGTCTGATTTTACAGACTTCCACTTGCAGGATGAAGATGATTGTACAAAGAAGTCTTGACCTTTCCAGAATGTGCACATTCGTGATTTCTTAAATTATTTTTGCAGTGGTCAAAAGGCTGATAAATGGGTTTCAACATGTTTTCAGAATGTCTTCCATTTTTCATGGCCCTGCTCATATAGCAAGCACTGTTTGTTTCTCCTTTAAAAAAAATATGGACATGGCTTATAGTGGATAGTCAACATAAAATAAACAGATTACAGCCTCTATTCTGAAGGTGGGTTTAAAAAAATATTTTTGAGATAGGATTTTGCTATGAGTTCACTGTGACCTTGAACTCACTATGTAGCCCAGGCCGGCCTCAGGCTCATGGTGATCCCCCTGCTTCAGCCTCCTGGAATTATAGGAAAGCACTACCACACTGCCTGGTACTGAGGGTAGGACAGGAAAATTACAAATAATTATTCATATAATTACTTGCTTAGTGGTTGTATTCTAAGTCATTTGTCCCATGAAGATACAGGCTAGAATACAGGAGGCATCTAAATCAAACTGATCGCAACAGTGTAGTAACTGGGTTTAATACTATTATCTTGGATCTATATCTGCTGCATGAATTGTTCTTACAAATTCATTTATAAAACTTTCAACATTCAAGCAAACGATCCAAAAGTTATACAAAACTGAGTGCCTATTTTAGTGAGTAACCAGTATACTTAATGTTCCCAAATGTAGAGGCAACATTAATGTAATGACTATAATTCCAGCACCTGGGAGGCTGAGGCAGGAGGACTGGCAGAAGTTTGAGACCAGCTTGGGCTACACAGTGACTTCAAGGTCAGACTAGACTACATAGTGAGACCCTGACTCAAAAAAACAAAAAATAAAAAAAAAAA